>OY744497.1:7957762-8244551 GCA_963556185.1 Pseudopediastrum boryanum | reverse complement strand
GGGCGGGAATGCTTGGTTGGTACTGGAGCCTCCAAGAGATGGAAGGCAGGGAAGCCAGGGGGTTAGGGGGTATTGTGGGGAGGAGGGGGGTGCAGGCCTTGGGAGGAAAGGGCGGGTCGGCGTCCATGTCTTTGTGAACTGAAGGATATTGAGGAAGGGAGGGGGGCCAAAGGGCTGTGATAAGGCGTTGGTATTGGTGCTGGAGTTGATAAGTTGAAGGTGGGGAAGCGGAGGATGGGGATACGTGCGACTGCGGGTGGGGGGGGGGGGGGCAGTTGCTATGGCATGTCGTGAAAATGTAACAATGATGATGAGATGCACTGCTTGATGGCTGAATTAGTAGAAGCGTAGGATGGATTGGTAGCAGACTGGTGGTAGAGTAAATCGTGTGTAGGAAGCACAGGAGTTGCCAGATGTCACTTATCTAGAGACTGACGGAAAAGAAGCTATCAAATTTTCCGTTTTCATCATGTGCCTGATCAGTGGTTTCTGATAACATGTGGTTTTTGATTACATATCTGATCGATCCCTTCCTCATGAGCCGCAGCTTGTTCATGAGAAGCGCTACAAAAGCCCCATGTTATTGTGTGTTAATCCAATCAGTTTTTCAATCACATGTGTCATTTCCTATGTTGTCCTGCAGCTTGTTCGTGAGAAGCGTTACAACCCGCTGACCCATGAATTGTTTGATGACCGTCAACTGCTGGATCAGAGTGGAAACCCACCTGCTCGGAAATCAGCAGCTGTTTGAGGGAATATCTCACAGCAGTACCCGGGTTTAGGGAAGGACCTGTAGCAGTAGCAGCAAAAGACGGGGGGGGGGGGGGTGGAAGGGGAGTTGCAGTAGCAGCAGCAAAAGCAGGAGGTGGAGCTCCCCAATTAAAGCAGCGGATGTGCGACAGGATGGCCCCGCACTACCTGGGGGTTCACAAAGGAGGAGGTGCAGCAGTAGCAGGAAAAGATGGGGGGGTGGGAGGGGACTTGCAGCAGCAGTAGCAGCAGCAAAAGGAGGAGGTGGAGCACCTTGACCAAATCAGTTGGTGGTTTGAGGGGACGGCCCGCACCATCATCTGCCGGCTATGAGGAGGATGTGTGGCAGCAGAAGCAGCAGGAGGAGGAGGAACAGGAGGGGGAGGAGGAGGAGGAGCAGCAGGAGGAGGAGGAGCAGCAGCAGCACCTCTGTTGGCAAAAACTGATTGGTGTTATGCAACCACAACAGCAGGCAGCCCTCTTGCAGCTGCCACACCTTTGAAAATTTTGTTGTTTTCCATTGTACCTTGCCACGTGGCATCAATGGGATGCACCTGGTATTGATTGGGGCCATGGTTGAATAGGCATTACTCACCAGGTTCAATTAGTGCAGCCTCGCACGGTTGGGGTACTGTCTATTTTTGGGAGTAGCGTGAAGGGGATAACGGCTCGGGCCAGGCTGACTAGCAATTGTATCAACTCTGGGCAATCACTCAACCATTGTTGAGTATTCATGCCACAGCCTACCTGTTGTATTGAGTAATGGATGATGCGCCAAGGATCCTCCCAACCGTAGCAAAGAGCCCGGCAGCTCACCTCCTGTGCCTTTCTGACGCTAACGGCTAGACACAGCTTACCTGCTGTGTTTGGGTACCCACTTTTTTGTTAAGGGGGCAGAAGGTGTCTTGTGAAAGACACTGCTAAGGAGCAGTGCAGCGTTTAGGGTTTAGGGTTAGGGTTTAGGGACCCTGATTCTTTTGGATCTGCCTGGTTGTTTAAAGAGTGCCTGGGCTAGATGAGCCCCTTGTGCAACTTGGCGATTATTCTTATTATTACATTATTTACCCACCCTGTCTGGCCTCTTGTCGACGGGGCACAATTTGTGAGCAAAGGGGGAGCCGAGCCCCAGACGGTTTGCTGGTTTTAGTGCGCCCACTGTGCCGGGCCGTCATGGCTTATGGCTGCATCTCATTCAAATGTCAATCGTCAAACATGGGCTCAGGGCATGTCTTTGGTAGCAGCTTTTGCTGTGTTTGTATCATGCAGACCTAACATCCCTGTTTCCCCGTTCCAAGGTCAGTGTGGTCAGTGTGTGTGGAGGAATGGTGGGCGCTGAAACTGTGCCATGCAAGCATGGTTCGAGAACCATTGGCGGGAAATTATCAAATCAAATCAGTTGTTACATGGCTAGGGAGCAACAGGGTAAAGGATGAATGAGAGAGTTTTGTGCCATGATGAGATCAATTGGTAATGGTTTTCATCAAGCGGGCTCAAGAAGCAGTGCAAGGTTGAATGAAACACCTACAAACCCCATGTTAGGGTTTAGGGCCTTCAGCTTACCGGAGATGCAGGATATCAGGGTTTAGGGTAAGGGTTGACCCTAAACCCTGAACCGCCATGGCTACGAGGGCATGTGGCATGGTCTCTAATGCTTCATTTGCTGTGGTATTTGGTTTTTGAATCCATAGTCAGTGCTGCTGCTGCTGCAGCTAGTGCTGCATACAGTGCAGGAGGTGTGCTGAGGTGCTTCAGGAGGTTTAGGGTATAAGGGACCCTAAATCCTAAAGCTAGGGTTTGGTGTCAAGGTACTGTGGCCTCTAAGGTAGTGAATGTAGGTGGAGTAGAATGAACAGGCCAGTACCTGGCGGAGGCCAGCAAGCACCCCAAGCAGTAGGCTTCAGGCTTGGGATTTAGGGGATAGGCTTGGGGTTCAAGCTTCAGGGTTTGGGCAGTAGCCCTGTGGTAGCCCTTTGACTGTGACATTATGTGGCAAGCACTTTGCGGCCTTTTGAGCAGCTGCAGCTCTTCACATTCTCTCTTTGTCTAAATGTTCCATTATTTACTTGATAGTGGTTTCTTGGCAAGCTCTTAGCGAGCCCATTTATTCTTTTGTTCGTACTGCTGGCTGGTGGGATGGGCGGGGTGAGCCTTACCCTGCTGTAGGTTGATTAGGGTTTAGGGTCGCTTTCTGTATATGGTCAGGGTTTACGGTTTAGGGTGTACTTCTGACGCGCTGGAGCTAGTGAAAAGTGGGAAACCTTGAGGCCGTACTGAGTTTGAGTGAATGGTCTGAAAACTGCTAGGAGGGTTTGCTGTTATTCAAAGCATGAGCATTTAGTCTTCTTTTTTATCCACCCTGCCTGGTTTCTTGTCGGTGGTGCATTACTTGTGAGCAAAGGAGGAGCACAGCCCCAGACTTTGACGCGCCCACTGTGCTGGCCTGTGGGGGACCCTAAACCCCGGCCTTTGCAGGGCAGAGCAATCAGTGTACCATGTTACCATGCCTTGGATTTGCCTTGCGTACCTGCTTGGTGTGCAGGCTGTTGCATCTGGCTACAACTATATGTTGCAGTGTGATATGTGGCCTAAGTGGTTTACCTGTATGAGGAATATCCATATGGTTGGCCGGCATGGGGTTGTGTAACTCCAGTTCATGAGGGGTCACGTGCTGCTTTGCCTTCGGTGGCCTTTGGGCATAGCTGGTTTTGCGTTTTGATTGGTTGATTTATTGACCTTCTCACGGTAAGAAATCCGCATCCCTGCAATCTACATGTGTATGGGAATGCAATACGTGATGGCCATACGCATCTCTTTTACGTATGTTATGTTATTCACCCACCCTGTCTGGCATCTTGTTGACAGTGCACTACTTGTGAGCAAAGGGGGAGCCCAGCCCCAGATAGTTTGCTGACTTCGATACGCCCACTGTATGTGCCAGCCCCTTGGATGCCCGGCTTTGGTAGAAATGATTGGTTCTCGTCATGCAGATCATCAAGGCACTAACCATCACTTCAACTGATGAGGTGGTGGTCACCCTTGTGGCGTAGTGTTTTGCCATTGCCACATCTTGCAGGTGTGTCTTATTCTGTGTTGTCCGCTGCCGGGCTCAGGTTGCATACCCAGGTCATCCTGGGCCATTAATATCTAAGCTGGGGGATGAGAGATACCAGCACAACAATTTCAATGTTTTCTGCACAAGCGCCCTCTGAGATCTCTGTTTACAATGGGGGGTGGTTCAGCAGTAACTAGGGCCCTTAGGGTTCTGAGGTTTAGGGTTCTGCGGGCAGTTGGGCTTCAGTGGGGGCTTTGCACTAAATAGGGCCCTTAGGGTTCTGAGGTTTAGGGTTCTGCGGGCAGTTGGGCTTCAGTGGGGGCTTTGCACTAAATAGGGCCCTTAGGGTTCTGAGGTTTAGGGTTCTGCGGGCAGTTGGGCTTCAGTGGGGGCTTTGCACTAAATAGGGCCCTTAGGGTTCTGCGGGCAGTTGGGCTTCAGTGGGGGCTTTGCACTAAATAGGGCCCTTAGGGTTCTGAGGTTTAGGGTTCTGCGGGCAGTTGGGCTTCAGTGGGGGCTTTGCACTAAATAGGGCCCTTAGGGTTCTGTGGTTACTTGGGTTTAAGTGGGGTTTTGGTGGGTTGACACTAGGGCTTTGAGACTGCCTATGGTAGAAGTCCGACACGTTCTTGTGCTGTGCTAAGAAGGGTTCTGCTGTCTTTACATGCCAAGCAATTTCTCCAATCTGCTGTCTCTCTCTGCTACTCCTTCCACAGAGTGTTCCTTTATAGGATCATTAGGCTGAGAAGTGTTTGTACTTAGTACTTGTTCAGCCTCTTGCCATTGAATTGCATTTGTTGGAGCACATTTGTTACGTTGACATGCCTGGCCCTTCTGATAACTGTCTTGCAGTTTCGTGACAGCATTTATGAGTGTGTACTTGGCCAGCAGCAGTCGTGCAGATTCCATACCCACATATCTTATTTGTTGCGGCGATATGTTCTGGATCTGGATGCTTGGATTGGGAGGTTCTGCTGTGAAAGGTATTTAAAAAAGTTGGCTGCCTTGCTTGGAAGATATTTGCTACTTGAGCTGGGCAAGGGTGTTCTACTACATTCTTGTTACAGTGGTCAGCTGGTCAGCGCACGGCAAGTCAAATTGGGCTGGCTTGACATTCATTGGCTAGCAAGAAATCAAGGGTGGGCTGGTGGCAGCCACTTTGAGACTCTTGGATATGATCTTAAGTATGCCATTGGAGCCTAAGGTGTCTCCTTGTGGGTGGTTGTATGACCCCCATCGCCGCCTCGCTTTGGTGGTGCCTTCTGGTATTATTATTACATTTCATGATATGCCATAGCAATAAGTGCCATAGGCCCCGCACCTCAAGCTGTCACAAAGAGCAGCGAGGTGGAACAGAATACGGGTAAACTTCGACATGTATGACAATATATGCATGCCTAAACATGAGGTCCAGCAGCTAGGTCAAAATCACCCAAAACCTCCACTGCCCCAATGGGGGTAAGAGCCTCCCTCCTACTTGAGAAAGCAAGGAGGGCTTGTAAGCCCGGGTGCAAGCAATAGTTGGTAACAAACCCCATTGGTTGGACCTCACGCCACATCAGAAGGGTGAGCATAAGCATTCCTAATCTTCCAAGCAGCTGCAACATGTTTAGCTATACACTTAAATGCATGCTTGAAAGGGCCATATACTAAGCCAGACTCCTCATCGACGTCTACACCCCAGAACTCTTCATTAAGCATGCTATGCAGCTTCTCCTCATCAGATTTGCCATCCAATATCTGACATTTTGCAGCAACATCAGGGTCAGAAGTCAGCTTCTCCCACAGCTTTTGCCTTTGTGCCTGGTAAACAGGACAGTCAAACAAGAAGTGTTCAGGAGACTCAACTTCACCTCCCAATTCAGGGCCAAGATCACAGGACTTGCAGCACTCCCTACGTGCACTTTGCCTGCTAGCGCTCTGCCTACCGAATTTTGCTGTCATAGCGTTGAGAGGAAGAATACCTGCACGCAGCTGCATAATGAGTTCCATGCCTTTGCTCAGAGGGCCTGTGCACAGATATGGCTGCGGCTTGAAATAATTGATATCGTCATTGTAATGCTGCATATATGTCGCTAAAGTAGATTTATTCAGTCTGACTTCCGGTCTTGGACCCGGACGTTAAAATTGGTTTGTTTGTTTATTCCTAGCACCCTCCTCCCGAACAGCCCTGTCTCTTTCATATATACTCCACCTGACATATGCCCTGAAGCTAGGTAGGTGTCCCTCTCTCACTCTTGCTTGTAAGGTTTCCTCCTGCATGCCTAGTTCAGCCCTGAGTTTATTGAACCTCTTCTGCCAAGAAGTATAATTCCTGTGGCTTGGCCAAGATGCTTCAAGTGCCTGCCTGCTAAAGCTAGTAGTATCCTTTTGCTGTAATTTGAACCACCATTCAACCTTCCTCTGGTCCAACCAGCTAGATAGAGGTCTAACACCAGCTTCTGCCCTCAATACCTCATGGCAGATGTTTGGCTTGCAATGCAGTGATCTCTTCAAAACCTCTATTTGGATCTTAGACTCTATGGTATTTGTCTGCTGGGATGATGCCCACCATACCTCAGAACCATACTCAACCCTTGGTCTTATCAAAGCCAGCAGCATGGCTCTCTTAACCTCAAAGCTTACATGACGATTCTGGAAGAATGTTTGCAATGCATTAATGGAGGCTGTAGCTTTTTCAATCATACCTGCAATGTAATCATGCCTTCTGGTAATCAGTACTTCTCCTATACGTTGGATGGTGAGGGTTTGTGACTATATGCTAGTGCTTGTGGTGGGGTGTCTATGTCGCTTGTGCCTCAAAGCTCATGGGATGTGAGGGGGTTTGGGAAGCGTCTCAGCAACAGCTGCCATAGCTGTGTATGTATGTATGGGGTCAAGTGAGTTGGATCATGTGATATCTATGTATTGGTCTTCAGCACGCAACCTGTGCGCTTCTGTCATACTAGATATGGCACAGCCAATGTGAGCGAGTAGACAATGGGAGCCAAGGATAACCAGCCTTCACTTCAAAATACTGTTGGGAGGGAGACTTGAGTGTGTGTGTTTGCCTGCGAAGGACCTGAGGTGCATTCGACACATTGATTAAGCGTCATTCCTCGGGCCGGCAACATGGGCGAACCCACACTTTGACCCGATCATACCGCGTACGGCATAGTGACCCTTCGAAAACCCCGCCCGCATCGGGGTTCGAACTGGCAACCTAGCGGTATGAGTATGCAGTCAGCTCCTTGTGAGTGGGGCTTTCCCCACAGGCGCCCTGCTTTGAAGGGGCTATTTGGTAATCTGGTGTGACATTAGCTATCCTATGTGTGGTGATCCTATTTGGTAATCTGGTGTGACATTAGCTATCCACGGTGTGACATTAGCTATCCCTGATGAGAGCATTTCCTGGCTGGTCTAGGTCTGCAATAGGCGATACATGGGCCCAGCCGACCATGTTAAGCTGTTGGCTGGCAGTTTATGGATACTTGTGGAACTCAGCTAATGTGCTGTTGCGTGGGATGTCTCAGTGGCGCTAGACACACCGTAGAGCATGGGCAAATCCCACCATGCATCAGATCAGGACTCTTTTATTGCTTGATTGCGGGGCCTGTGCAAGTTAAAAAAAGGGGGCCAGCTGGTTGTTAAAAAAAACAAAAAAAAAGAAAAACATTGCCAAAAAAAACATTGCCACATTGCATTTATGATATGGTTGCTGGGACCAGTCACTGTTTATACCTCACGTGCTTTGACCTGAAATGAACATGTATTTGCTCAAGGAGTTACTTTGTGAAATGGCACAATGTGACAGTTCCCCCAAGGGCCTTCTGCAGCATGCATTCCGGTAGCCATGCTGGCCCTCTTGATGTTCCCACACTTTGATGTAGTGTTGTTTGATGATTGTCTGTTGGCATACCTTGCCTTGAGAAGCACGAGGGGACCCCTGTACTTTCCTGGCAGCTTCGTCCTTGTATACGTGCACCGGTCTGCGTAGTGCCCGTGCAGCTGAGTGGACATAGCAGGACTGAAGCAGCGTTGGTGTGATTTACAACGGCAGAACGAGCATGTCCACAGTATCCTGCAATGAAGCCATAGGCCTAGACTTGGGCCTTGGTCCTTTTAAACACATGCAAACCCATCAGTTAAGTGTATGCTGTGTCATACTGCATCTGGTTATGCATAATGTTGATGCATAAGTGTTTGGCAGCTTGCTGGGGCTTTTTGCCATTTTTGGAAGCTGCCGGTAGTTGGCCTTGGGCCCGGAAGGTCGGGTGAAGGCCTGTTTGGTCTGATTTGGAAGCTGAGAGCAGTTGAAAGGGAACTTACAGGTATCTGACTAGGCGTTTGGGCACGAAGCTACGCCTAGCTGACTAGGACTTTTTGGGCCTTTTCAGCATTTCAGAAATACTATAAAAGGGGTTGGACACCTCTCTTTTTTAGCAACTTGTGCCCAGTGAAAAGTGGTTCACTCGCCTGTCCAACCCCAGGCCCTCAAATCGCGACCGTAAGTACCTGTGGTGCTTGTGAAGTGTTGTGTCGTGTTCAAATTGTAAAAGAATCCCTGTTCCGTAAGTTTGCTTTTGCCTGAGCATCCCTGCTTGGCGCCGCCTATCTCTGTTCTTGCAATTCAGCCATATTCAGCTGTATCCAGGCATACATATTACCAGTGGTATCCTTAAGTGTTTCATTAAGCAGCAAATTGGCAGCTTGGCTCGTCTAATAGCTTGCCTTCAGCAAGAAGCACGCATCCTGTGACCTGTGTAACACGCTTCCGCAAATACAGTCGCTACTCAGCTTGTCATCAGCTGTACTTGTAGCAGTAGCTACATACCAGCACGGCACGCAGCAAAACCTTGGTTTCGGCCCCTATCTTGTTGTAAGGCGAAGTTTCCGACGAGTCGCAGTTGGCCCGGTTTGCATCTGCTCTCCGCGAGGCACAAAGACATTCCGCAACTCAAATACACCCGCATACATGCGGCATGGACGCTCTTAACAACTCAATAGCCTTTGACACGTTGCTGGACAGCAGGGCGCCCTCAGAAGGCCACTTCCAGCTGAAATCAACGCGGTACCCGAGTTTAGCGGTGACCGGACCGACAAGCGTGAACCACGACAATGGCTTGAAATCCTTGATCAATATGCAACCATGTGGAGCTGGTCTGAGGCTGACCGCGTCAGGGTAGCTCGAACACGCCTAATAGGACCTGCATATCACTGGATGAGCAGTGTTCCCAACAACATCACATGGCAACAGTTTCTCGATGAGTTCCTGTCTCGCTTTGCCGAACCACAACAAGCAGCACTCACAAGGCTCTCAAACTGTGACCAAGATGAATACGAGTCCGTCGATTCCTACGCGGACCGGTTCAGAAGAGATATGCACTTGTCAGGCACGCAGGAAGATGACGCATTGCGATACCAGTTTGTAGCTGGATTACAGAGGAGCTTGCGTTTCGAAGTCAGGAGACAACATAACAACATGCACACCCTTGCTGATATCATCAACACTGCGAAGCGTTGGGAGAATTCTAATGATGAAGATGGTCGCAGATACTGTAACCTACATCAGAAAAGGTCAAACAGCGCTGCTGGTGCTCAGCCCAATGCAACAGCCTCTTACATACCACCACACAGAAGGGAACAGCAAATCTTCAACCGTAGGAATGGAGACCATGGCTTTAATGCAAGATCTTATGCTGATGGAGGGTATGATGCAGCAAACAACAACCAGAACAATAAATATGGTCAAACACAGGGCTACAGACCTTATGGCCAAGGGCCCAGGCCTAATGCTGGGCCATACCACAGTAACAGAAACTTTCACCAAGATTATAGGCCATATGACAGGCCTCAGTCTGATTATCATTCCAGACCAGCTGCATTTGGAGTTGATGCACCCCCATCCCCACTCCCTGCGGCAAGGGCTCCAGCTAATGAAGTTGAAGACCTTTCGCGGCAATTGGAGCGTCTCCAGCTTAATCTGGCACAGATGAGGCGTGAAACCAGACTCCTGAATGCCTCATCAGCAGCTACTTACAGCATGGAATACATCAACACAATGGAGCCATTATCCCAGCAGGGTGACTCAGTGGTGGAAGTAATTACCCCCACACACTTCCAAGGGGACAGAAACCTGCGAGAGTTGGATGCAAGGCAAGAAGAGACAGATCGAAAGCTAGCCAATATCAAACAGGATTCAGCTTCACTGCAGCCCAGCAATGAAGAGCCAAAGCAAGGCAAGCGGGAAGCACTTCAGACTACACCAACTGCAACCACAGCAGCGGCAGATGGCAGCAGCAACCCTGGGCAAGAAGAAGAGATGAATGCACAGAACCCTACACCTGATATTTTCATGATGGACTTTTCAAGCAGGGATGCTGACAAACCCTATACCACTCTCCAATCAAGAAAATGCCTGCGTCTACATAGTGGAGTCGGCGCAAGAGTCAGAAAGCAGCAATGCCCTTATGGCAGAAACTGCACCTGCAACTAGTGATGAGCAAGTACTACCAGTACTGGCTGCTGAAGAAGCCCTTGCCTGTACTGAAGACCTTTCAGCATCAGAAAATGTCACACCCACCAGCGGCTACCCATATATCAGGATTGCAGTGGAAGGGAACATAGCCAGTGGCAAAAGCTCACTGCTTGCACAGCTAGCACCACAGTTTACAGCTGAGGGATGGTGTGTGTTTCCTGAACCAGTGGAGCAGTGGAACAGAAAGGGGGAACTCAACCGTTTCTATGCTACTAAAACACGGCCACGGAATGACAAGTATAGATGGCAAGCAGCAATGGAATTGCAAAGAGCAATAATGCGGTCTTATTTGGAACGGTACCCCTTACCAGAGAAGCTTATCATGGAGAGAGGACCATGGAGTTCTCTTTCGGTTTTCATACCAGCAGCAAAATGCATCCTACTTTGGAGGGTAAATTGTATGAGGATGCATACAGGCAGCGAAGATTGAGGTCCTTCCTACTTGATGTCATTATTTATGTGGACACGCCCGCCGAGGTGTGTTTCCAACGGATTATGAACAGAGGCATTGATTGTGAAGCTGGCATTGAGCTTCCTTATCTGACAAAAATCGAGACGCTGTACAAATATGCTCTGGATGTGTATGATGGTTTTGTCTACAAAGTTGATGGCACTCTCCCCAAACACATCCTTGCTCAAAAAGTGGCTCGCCTGATCAACCATCTATACGACCTACAACAGCTGACAGTCAACCAGCCTTTTCCCACCTTTATACCTCCAGCATTACCCAAGCCAAGCATACAACAAGATTTGGAATTGGAGCAGTATAAGCTCCTAATTGCTCAAGATGCAGACAATACTGCACCAGTTCAGCCCTTGACAACATGTACTTTGCCAGGGGGAACAGCATTAGCAGGCCTGGGACTAACAAGGCCAGAAATACCTGCACCCACTACAATTTAACCCACCAACTTTGATTTAGAAGTGGATGCGCTAGTCCTATACCAGCAAGGCCCTGGCAAACTGGAATTTTCAAAAGAGTTCGTTAGGGAGTACCAAGACCGATACGGGGTCCCGCCTTGTATTTTTGACCGGGTTGATTGCTATGAGACTGTCAACGTTATGGGGCGATTAGGTTTTGAAGCATCTATGGGTCCCAACTCCTCACCAGCATTGGCTGTAGTCCCTAGGAGAGCCATGCCCGGCCTACACGTAAAGATCATGAGTGATGGTTCTGAATGGGTTGAGGTTTGCCCAGACTCGTATGCAATACAGCGCACTAAAATGTGCCCGCAGCAGGTCCTACAAAAGAACCCATTGTCTGTACTAGAAGGAAACCGCATGGAGGGAATCTCACTGGCCAGCTCAGTCAGATCACTACTCCCTAATGAAGGACCAGGCAACGCCTCTAAAGTCAAACATGTAAGGCACTCTGCAAAAGAATTGGGTTGAAGCCAGGGACGCAGCAGATTCAAGCAGAACAAGAATTCACAAGAAATAAGAATACCTATTTGGCTACCCCATTCCTATCAGGATGGCTACAAGATTACACACCTTATGGCTACAAGCACAACTGGAACCTATTACCTTTCCAAGCAGGCCTGAGGATTGAGCAGTTGAAGTACCACAAGTAGCCACCAATGCTACCCTGCTGAACAATGACATAAACGGCACTAGCTTCCCAACACAGCTACATTTTGATGCACTACAACCAGAAGAGTGGGCAGTAGCACCAGCCAAACTGGATAGCATTATAGCTTCACCACATTTTCAAATTCTGGAACCATTCCTTGGGAAATTCTGCCTTAGAGCCAACCTCTTTGTATGCATGCATTGCCCCTCAGACTATATAATGGGCCTGCCTATAGAAGGACTTTCTGGAATCGGTATCAAGAAGCAGGACTTACCGCAGAGTTATGAGGACTTCCACGAGTCAAGGGCAGGAACACACGGAGATGCTCCTGGCTGATAATCTTCAGAACACCTGAATGAAAGAGATTTTACTTGGCAAGCCAGCGTGGATTGTTTCACCCTCTGTTTATGAGAAACTGACAAGGGGGATATCAGAGCAATTAACAAACCTCGGATGTTGCGGAAATATAGAGAATACTCATTTCGAACATGTGGATGAGGACATCCACCACTCCTCAACGAGGGAAGAGGCGCAGCCTACTGCTGCTTAAAAAGGACAGTGGCAAAACCACTGCTGAACGCAGGGAACACTCATTTCGAACATGTGGATGAGGACATCCACCACTCCTCAACGGGGGAAGAGGCGCAGCCTACTGCTGCTTAAAAAGGACAGTGGCAAAACCACTGCTGAACGCAGGCAACAAAAAGGCCAGACAAATGTGAAGGTCAAAAGAACCTTGGCCCGAACGGCTGAACACTTGCGGTGGCAACGGGGACAACTAAATGGCAAGAGATGACGTCGGCAGCAAAAGAGTGAACCAACGACCGTCAGTTACTGATGGCGACGATAATGGGCGAAGCTTCAGCCGACTCGCACCCGGGTGCCCCATCCAAAGAAGTTGGGCACATTTGAAGAACAGCTCATATGCGCTCCCAGCAGGGACGTAGAAACTGCTGCTATCAAGAAAGATCGATGAAAAAAGCTGTAGCCAGCTGGCAGTTGCCTGGCTACCCTTCAATTTTTTTGGACCCCACCCATTATAGACACCATACTCCAAGCTTACATGTACAGTATTAGTATGTCGCAGCGAAAAAAACACCGGACATGCTGCATTAAATGCATCCATATAACGAGTTTCCTTGTCAAGTCACCAGGCTCAGGCGGCTGCATGCAGCAAATAGCCCCAGACTGGAACCGGTGGCCTCTCCATTAGTACCCCTGCAACTCCTGGTTTAACGATGACCTCACTGGTGCAGCTTTACACATGGGCATTGGGAGTTTCACCGCACACCCTGGAGGATATTCTGCTTCCGGCCAGCAGGTCATTCTTTGCAAAGGGCCTGACCCTAACCAACTATTAGTCCACCCTCCCAAGTAAGCAACCAGCTGTTCAAGCTACAGGGGCCTATCTCTTAAGGGTGATTGAATGAGGTTTAGAGTGGGATCTCACTGGCTGAGTGTTGTGACTGGACGTTGGGCTGATGGTGGTACTGTGAGGGCACAGAGGTATTGTAGGAAATGCATGGCATATACCGTTGAGGATGAAAAGCATTTCATGCTGGAATGCCCTGCCTACCAGGAAATCAGATCGGAGTTTGGTGAGTTGTTTGATTACTGTGAAGGTGATTTAAGGAAGCTTATGTGTCATCCAAAGCAGCATATGTTGGCGAAGCTGGTACATAAAATGCGTGTCTTCAGAGATGAAGATACTGAGTGGGTGTTTGATCTGCAGCTTGACAGATTTGAATCGAGTGAAGATGAAAGTTGTGGTGATGTTTCTAGTGATGAGTATGAGAACGAATTAGTTGAAGTTGATGATGTTAGTCAGTTTGGTTTTTTGGAAGCCCCTTGAGCCTCGTGTTGGCTCCGGGTTTTTCTTTTTTCAAATGTAACATTCAAACCGTGAATGCCAGGACATGTGGGAGAGGTTACAGATGCTGGAGAACCCTGGGCACATGATGTCCATTGTATAGATTGAAGGTGCTTTTAGCTGTTAATGAATGGGTGTGATGAAGCGCGATGTACCGGTGTGAGCTAGGCAGGGCTGAATTTTTGCAAGGGTGCTTCATGCGAAGACTCGCGCTTAAGAGATACATGCACATGATATTAGTTTCTTTTGTGCCGCTGCTGGGGACCAGCAGCAGTTTGGCGGCGGGGTAGCAGCTGCACCGGTCTAAGTAGTGCCCGTGCAGCTGAGTGGACATAGCAGGACTGAAGCAGCAGTTGTGTGATTTACCATAGGCAGAATGAGCATGTCCACTATCCTAAATTGAAGCCATAGGCCTAGACTTGGGCCTTGGTCCTTTTAAACACATGCAAACCCATCAGTTGAGTGTTTGCTATGTTCATACTGCATCTGGTTATGCATTATGTTGATGCATAAGTGTTTGGCAGCTTGCTGGGGCTTTTTGCCCACTTAAGAAGCTGCCGGTAGTTGGCCTTGGGCCCGGAAGGTCGGGTGAAAGCCTGTTTGGTCCGATTTGGAAGCTATGAGCAGTTGAAAGGGAAATTACAGGTATCTGACTAGGACGCTTGGGCACGAAGCTACGCCTAGCTGACTAGGATTTTTGGGCATTTTTCAGGATTCAGGAATACTATAAAAGGGGTTGGACACCTCTCTTTTTTAGCAACTTGTGCCCAGTGAAAACTGGTTCACTCGCCTGTCCAACCCCAGGCCCTCAAATCGTGACCGTAAGTCCCTGTGGTGCTTGTGAAGTGTTGTGTGTTGTTCAAATTGTAAAAGAATCCCTGTTCCGTAAGTTTGCTTTTGCCTGAGCATCCCTGCTTGGCGCCGCCTATCTCTGTTCTTGCAATTCAGCCATATTCAGCTGTATCCAGGCATACATATTACCAGTGGTATCCTTAAGAGTTTCATTAAGCAGCAAATTGGCAGCTTGGCTCGTCTAAGCAGCTTGCCTTCAGCAAGGACACGCATCCTGTGGCCTGTGTAACACGCTTCCGCAAATACAGTCGCTACTCAGCTTGTCATCAGCTGTACTTGTAGCAGCAGCTACATACCAGCACGGCGCGCAGCAAAACCTAGCAAGCACGCAACCTGTGCGCTTCTGTCATACTAGATATGGCACAGCCAATGTGAGCGAGTAGACAATGGGAGCCAAGGATAACCAGCCTTCACTTCAAAATACTGTTGGGAGGGAGACTTGAGTGTGTGTGTTTGCCTGCGAAGGACCTGAGGTGCATTCGGCACATTGATTAAGCGTCATTCCTCGGGCCGGCAACATGGGCGAACCCACACTTTGACCCGATCATACCGCGTACGGCATAGTGACCCTTCGAAAACCCCGCCCGCATCGGGGTTCGAACTGGCAACCTAGCGGTATGAGTATGCAGTCAGCTCCTTGTGAGTGGGGCTTTCCCCACAGGCGCCCTGCTTTGAAGGGGCTATTTGGTAATCTGGTGTGACATTAGCTATCCTATGTGTGGTGATCCTATTTGGTAATCTGGTGTGACATTAGCTATCCACGGTGTGACATTAGCTATCCCTGATGAGAGCATTTCCTGGCTGGTCTAGGTCTGCAATAGGCGATACATGGGCCCAGCCGACCATGTTAAGCTGTTGGCTGGCAGTTTATGGATACTTGTGGAACTCAGCTAATGTGCTGTTGCGTGGGATGTCTCAGTGGCGCTAGACACACCGTAGAGCATGGGCAAATCCCACCATGCATCAGATCAGGACTCTTTTATTGCTTGATTGCGGGGCCTGTGCAAGTTAAAAAAAGGGGGCCAGCTGGTTGTTAAAAAAAACAAAAAAAAAGAAAAACATTGCCAAAAAAAACATTGCCACATTGCATTTATGATATGGTTGCTGGGACCAGTCACTGTTTATACCTCACGTGCTTTGACCTGAAATGAACATGTATTTGCTCAAGGAGTTACTTTGTGAAATGGCACAATGTGACAGTTCCCCCAAGGGCCTTCTGCAGCATGCATTCCGGTAGCCATGCTGGCCCTCTTGATGTTCCCACACTTTGATGTAGTGTTGTTTGATGATTGTCTGTTGGCATACCTTGCCTTGAGAAGCACGAGGGGACCCCTGTACTTTCCTGGCAGCTTCTTCCTTGTATACGTGCACCGGTCTGCGTAGTGCCCGTGCAGCTGAGTGGACATAGCAGGACTGAAGCAGCGTTGGTGTGATTTACAACGGCAGAACGAGCATGTCCACAGTATCCTGCAATGAAGCCATAGGCCTAGACTTGGGCCTTGGTCCTTTTAAACACATGCAAACCCATCAGTTAAGTGTATGCTGTGTCATACTGCATCTGGTTATGCATAATGTTGATGCATAAGTGTTTGGCAGCTTGCTGGGGCTTTTTGCCATTTTTGGAAGCTGCCGGTAGTTGGCCTTGGGCCCGGAAGGTCGGGTGAAGGCCTGTTTGGTCTGATTTGGAAGCTGAGAGCAGTTGAAAGGGAACTTACAGGTATCTGACTAGGCGTTTGGGCACGAAGCTACGCCTAGCTGACTAGGACTTTTTGGGCCTTTTCAGCATTTCAGAAATACTATAAACGGGGTTGGACACCTCTCTTTTTTAGCAACTTGTGCCCAGTGAAAACTGGTTCACTCGCCTGTCCAACCCCAGGCCCTCAAATCGCGACCGTAAGTCCCTGCGGTGCTTGTGAAGTGTTGTGTCGTGTTCAAATTGTAAAAGAATCCCTGTTCCGTAAGTTTGCTTTTGCCTGAGCATCCCTGCTTGGCGCCGCCTATCTCTGTTCTTGCAATTCAGCCATATTCAGCTGTATCCAGGCATACATATTACCAGTGGTATCCTTAAGTGTTTCATTAAGCAGCAAATTGGCAGCTTGGCTCGTCTAATAGCTTGCCTTCAGCAAGAAGCACGCATCCTGTGACCTGTGTAACACGCTTCCGCAAATACAGTCGCTACTCAGCTTGTCATCAGCTGTACTTGTAGCAGTAGCTACATACCAGCACGGCACGCAGCAAAACCTAGCATACGCAGGGCGTGTTCCAGGACAAGGGCAGGAACGTAGAGTGGTTCCCTCCCGCTCCAGGGTGCCGGTGTGTCATCCTGTTGTCTTTATGTCTTGTCCACCTCAGAGAGGAGAGGGTAAGAGTGGCAAGGGTCAGTAGGGCAATTGCAGGGGCTTGTGCATGCATGTGGTAGTGTTGGGTCCATGTGGGGTTACATGCCAGTATGTAACGCCAGGACAGCAATGAATGGGCCTGACAGGCACGTCGTGGGATAGCATTTGTTTACTGGGTTAGATGGGAGCATGTGCTGAAGTAGATGCCTGGTGCTGCTGCTGATGGTTGGAGGTCATGCACACAGCTAGCTGCCATGCTCGTGCTGCTAGTTAGTTGCATTGATCCCTGTGACATGCTTAACAGCGTAGCTTGGAGTGGGGCATGTATGTGGGTGGCCAGCAGACAGCAGTTCTATCGGAGCTAATTGTATGCAGGCGTTTTGCTGTCCTCCATATGGCACAGTCAAATGAGAGTAGCGGGTAGGCAGACCCGGATGCTTTACTGCGGAAGCATCAGCGGGGAGCATGGCGCCCATGAGAAGGCTGGTGGATTTGGCCCTACGAGCCTTCATTGGCTCCAAGGGATGCCCTCTTGGGCTAGTTGGTGATTTGCCAAAGGTTGCTGCCTTTGTATCAGAATGCCTAGACTATAGGCGCTTTGAAGCATCAGACCTTCTACCTTATGCAACAAGGGAGACACTAGAGGAGCTAGGTCTGGTTGGTTTTCAAATTGATACGTTTTCGTCTGACTCTGATGATTATATTGATGAGTCTGGCATGGTGTATGATGCCCATGGAGCCTAGTTTGGCTCCGTTACGGGCGCCCCCTTTGTGGGGCCACTTTGTAATCTGTAATCTGTGATTTGGTAGCCTGGTAGGGCTGACTGATGGATGGACATCGTCTGATGGAGAGGTGTGGAACTGTGACATTGTGGTCATTGATGTCGTCTGTGTTTCTGGGGGAAAGCTAGTAATTTCAGGGGATATAGAGGAGGTCTGGCATAGAGTTGATGGGCTGACATGCATTGGCTAGCAAGGAGTGTTAAAAGAGAGTTGGTGGCATCCAGTGTGAGTCAGTTCTGCATGCAGCCACCGCCTGCTGTGTAAGGCCGGCTGCGGGCCTGTGCCCTGTCTCACAGGCACTACTACTCTATACCCGAAGGAGTTTACTCCGTAGGGCTGGTGTCCGGGGGCCAGTGGCGTCGAGACTTTTTTGGCCGAACGGCAAAGTGTCAGGAAAGTGTCAACAACTTTTCGACGAGTACACGGCAACTACAAGCGCTTGTACACTAGGCAACTATCGTTAAGGAGCAACAAGTTAAGGCTCCGCCGGCAGTCCGTGGTGCTCGGCAACGTTCAAGAATGGCCTGCGAAGATTTAACTCGGCAGTCCCCGGCTCCGCAACCGCCGAGGTTCACTGCAACTGACTTAATGCGCTGCATTGCTGAAGCAGAGCTCCTCAGAGGGCACACGCGCACAGAAGCATCCATAAACGTAGGTGCAAGAACGCTTGTACCGAATTGAGTACTATTACTGGCCGTGGCGAAGTCTGTCTGGAGCCCCCGTTTTGCGAGCGCGAGCCTGCATTATGATCGACGGGCAATACTGGGAAACCTTAAGTAGTATAAAAGTTAGCATCCGTAGAGCCACTGGCGCCTAGAGCCACACCTGCTTGCAAATGGACCCCTCCTGGCGAACAAAGCGGTCGCCGGTTGAGGTGGTTGCATGCATGCATGTATGCATACATCAGCAACGGCACGTCATTAGGCGATCAAAGACTGCAATGGAACACGTCTGGCTGCCTGGCTGATAGCGGCACGGCTCGTGCTAGCGATTTTTAGCAGTGCCTATTCACATTCCACTCGAACCATGGTTCGAGTGGGAGCTGAAGAACAAACAAACAAACAAAAATTTAAGGTGCGGCAACCGCAAAGGGCTGCTAAGTCGAAACGACCAAACGCACCATCGGATGGGTCCAAAAACAATGGAATCCATACCACCAAGCAAGAGGAATACCCAAGCAGACATCCAACTACGGACACGGCAAATAGTAGCACCAGCAAACAAATCAACAGCGGGAGACTGATTGGTGTGGCCAAATCAAACACAATCCAGAGCACCAACCAAGCAGGATGTCCAGTAAGTCCACCGCAGATGTACCACCCAAGACGTCCAGCACACCAACCAAGGCTAATACCCAAGCATGTAGCTATCTAGACTTCAACCAGTTCCTCATCAGAGACGCAATGCATGTTTCCCTTGTTTCCTGTTCCTGCAGAGTTCCCTGTGAATCCTGGGTTCCAGGGCCCATTTTTCGGGGTGCATCGTCCCTTTAATCCTAGCCTACCTAGATGAGGCTGCCGCTTAAGCTGCCGCACTCACCTTAAATTTGTGTTAATAGTTTGTCTGTTTGCCGAGGGCGCAGCATGTTCCTGAGTACCCTTTAGTACTGCGCAGCATGTGCCTGCATTCTCCTGTGGGGGGTCTGAGGGCGCAGCATGTTCCTAAGTACCCTTAAGTACCCGCCCGTTTTGCATTATTAGTCCCACTTAATGTTACCTGGATGACGGTGCAGCATGTTCCTAAGTACCCTTTAGTACTTTGTAATCTGTAATCTGTAATCTGTAGTACCAGTAGTTTTGCATCAGCCCCGGCCTCAATGTTACGAAGGCGCAGCATGTTCCTAAGTACACTTTAGTACTCGTTTTGCATCAGTCCCTTTAATACTGCTCCCTGGATGAGGGCGCAGCATGTTCCTAAGTACCCTTTAGTACCCAATTTGCATCAGTCGACCTTAATGTTACCTGGAAGAAGGCGCAGCATGTTCCTAAGTACCCTTTAGTACCCGTTTTGCATCAGTCCCTTAACATCACCTGGAAGAAGGCGCAGCATGTTCCTAAGTACCCTTAGTTAGTACCTGTTTTGCATCAGTCCCTTTACTGTTTCTTGGATCAGAGGGCGCAGCATTTTCCTAAGAACCCTTCAGAAAAAAAGATACCTGACCTCCTTCGGGCCGTGCGCTGCGCGCACCCTTACCATGTTCAGAGCTTGTAGAACCCCGGGTCACTTCGAAAGCACCGCTCAAACTAAATGCCTCCAGCCGGGCCGGCCCAAACTTCGAGAATCAAAAGTGTGACAAAGAGTAACCATGAGCACGTAACCAAGGCCTTCGTTTGTGATTGAAGCCCTTGCGTGGCCTTTAACTCATGACAGTGGATAAGAACCCTCAATTGTATCTACCAGTGGTGGATTGACATGCGGACTGAGTTCCGAAAACATACAGCGGCGGCTCATTCTGATCATAATCTGATACAAGAGCATTTCGGCCTTGTAAGCAAACGTTGATAAACCTTTTCTCAGTAGGCTGTCAACTTTCAGACTGCATTCCTACTCCATCGTATAGGAAGGATCCACAGCAGCAGCGGCAGGATAGAAAACGGACCCCATTGCCGATTCCACGTTTTCCGACAGCCACCGTCACGTGCAGCACTTCCCCTGACCCTGCAATTAGCATTAACATAAGCGTACTAGGATGAGGATTTTCAATGGTGTGTCGCTCGCGGACTTACTCTGCCTATGGCTAATGTGTGCTGTACCCAACAGCCATGCAGGTGAGGGTCGCGGGTGTCGCAACACAGTTTTTTATACCCACAGCCAGTACAACCGTCCTACCGCAACCTTAGACGTGGATCAAGGGCGTTACTGGTCCCTTCCCGTGCCGAAAGGGGTGCCCATGCAACCACAACTTACCGCTTGCATGTTACCTCAAGCTTCAAGATGTTACCACCCTTTCGTGACTTGCCGCAGGACGTCCGATGACGAGCGACATCATTGCTATGGACCGTGAACTCAGGCACCTGCAGCAGGCTGATACAGTCCCGCCAACTGGTACCAGCAGCAGCAGTGGAGCGCCTGGAGACTCTTCATCTTCCAGTGGTAGTAGCCCCTCCTCGGGTATTTGGTCCGATTCATATGGCATGGAGGCGAAAACATGCAAGCCAGGCAAGTGGCCATCTTCTTACAGACAGCTGTTTTACAAGGAAGTGATGAAACGCCGCAAATGGCCTGCGGTACTACATAACCAATCTGCTGCCATTGTGCCACCATCTGATGGCAGTCCCTGCCATCAACGAATTGTCTCGATATCACCTTCACGGAGCCCATTTCGGATACTCTCACACCGTTTCTCTCTAATAAACGTTGTGGTTCAGCCTTCTCCAGGATCTAGTGCTGCTGTTATGACTCAATAAAGTCAAATGTTAAGATATCCAGATAGGAAATGGTGAGTGATGCGTGACCCCAGTGTCTGGTTTGCGCCGACCGGCTGAAGGATATGATGCATTGATGCTGCTGCTGCCTCCTGACAGGCACATTTGAAAGTATCCAGCGCACCACAGAAGGCTTCAACTTCGTCTGTCCGGCCAGTTTTAACGACTGCTCCAAGAAGCTCATATTGGAGCGCAGCAGTGACTGCCAAGTGAAGTGGAGGTTTGCTGGGGGGGCACCATGCACCTATGGGACTGCAGTGTACGACCCAAGCAACTTCACAAGTGAGCATGCGGTCATTACCACCACTTCTTGCTGTGCTGTCTGGAGTCAAATATATGTGCTATTGGGAGGCAAATGCTGCATGGTCTCAATTGACCTTGTATCATAGCTGATTTTTGCATTTAGAGTCACTTCATTTGCAATCAATTGTTTGATTGACCCTGCAACTTCTGTGGAGGACTGCTGAACAGTGGCTGATGGTCTAGCTGCTAAGGGTGCGCCGTTAGGACATCATGGAACGGCTCCTAGCACCATCTACCCTGCACCATATGGATAACTTGTAACTGTACAGCAGGTGGCCCTATTGCAATGGATGTGAATTCCCAGATACGCCCCCAATCCTTGTTGCTCGTAGATTCATACAAAGATGGTGCATAGAAAAATCTGCTGGCGCTAACTTAAGAAATGCAGGGGAGGTCAAGTACACAAGGGACACAGATCCCAGCAGGACACACCAAGATCCATATCAACAGCATGAGAGTTTATATCAGATACTGCGACAACGGCACCCCTCAGCCATTATAGAAAGGAAGCCCATCATCCTGGGAGTTGCAGGAGCAGTGTATGCAAAAGCTACAGTGAGGCAGTTAGAGTCCCTTGGAGTGAAAGGGAACCTGCTACGAAGCTGCGTACATAAACTGCAAAGGCATGCCATTCAAAGTCTCCATAACATATGGAAAGCAAGACAGGAAAGCATCCGGAAGAAACAGGTCAATCCGTCACAAAACAGGGCCCCGGTGGAGGGGCATCTCAATCTGGGTGGGGGGGTGAGCATTGGGTGGGGGGGAAGGGGGGGACGAAAGGGATCAGGGCGGGGGCGCTAGGAGGGCACAGAAGCATGGAGAAGGGTAGGGCAGGCGGGGCCACCCCTTCTGGGAGGATATGGTGTAGGAATTGAAAAGTGAGGAGGAAGGGCTGGAGGTGGTTATATGATGAGCCAGGACATAGTGGTCGTGTTCAGGAGGCGGGTGCCCTCGCTGTAGTAAGCCTACTTCCTTAACTGTACGCCGCTCATGGTGGAGCGAGCGTAGATGTAACAATGTAACAATGCAGGGGAGGAGGGCCCCCTCTTAAGGGAGCAGCAGGGTGGAGCGTGGGAGGTCACAGAGTAGCCGATTAATCATCGTTTCCTACTCTGCAAGAGTGGAATGCAGTGAGCAATCACACCTATGGTCGTCCCTGTCCTTGCCAGATCTACCTGTTTGCAAAGAGGTATTAGTCGATAAGAGGAAACAAACAAATAATTAAGGTGCGGCAGCCGCAGAAGGGCTGCTAGGCCGAAACGACCAAACACACCAATATACACTTAGGTATTCCTGAGAGCATTGGAATCACCATATAATTTGCACATGAAGCTGTCAAATGGAAGACAGCATTGACAGCCGACGGTTGCAATGAACACCAAAAGAATTTCCTGCTGCCTGATGATGTCATCACAGGTTCTCATAATTGGAATCAAGTTGATGCTGCTTCTGGGACTGGGAGGACCTACTTCACCTCAGACAACAATGAGGTGACTGGATGGATGCCTTGGGGGAACAGTGGGGCGGGGTGCCCTGCCGTCTATGTGGTAAGTAGATACTGTGCGTAGAATGAAAGCCGTTTGCGAGGATGTTGTATTATCCATCTCCAATGTGGGATGATGAGAAGCAAAGGCGGGTTTCTGGGGGTGAACAGCCGCTCGGCTTATATAATTTACCCTAAACTCTATACCTTCGTATAATTGGCCTCCTCATGAAGTGAAAACCAACATTTAGCTGTCAACAGGGTGGTCTCCTTCTGTTTTTTAACTGTAGTCTGGTTGTCATTTGCATCATGTAATGTCATGGCTTGTCAGATCACCATCTCTGGCCCATCCACCTCACTTTTCAACCCCTACACCATATCCTCCCAGAAGGGGTGACCTCTCCTGTCCTACCCTCCATGCTTCTGGGCCCCCCTAGCTAGCTCCCCCGCCCTTATCCCTTTCAGCCCCCTCCCCCCTCACTATCCCCCCCAGCCCATGCTCACCCCCCCCCCACCCCCTTTCTCACTCAGGTTCCTGGTTGGGACAATGACAAACCAGTAGGCACCATCATGCCAGGAACCAACACTCTGGCCGAGGAGTGTGTTAAGCTCGGCATGGACCCCAGCCTGTGTAACTACCACGTCACCGGTGCCCACCCCCCCATGTCACCCGGTGCCAAAGCAGGCGTTGCGATAGGGGTCATTGGGGGGTTGACCATTGCAACCGCCATTGGTATGACCCTGGCTAACCAGCTGTGCGGGCTGAAGTTGAGCTTCGCCTGCTGCAAGAAGGCGGACGTGACTGTTTTTGGCGGGAAAAAGGACAATTCTCAGCAGGGCCATGGAGGAGGGACCAAACCCAAGCCAACACCGCATGCTTCTGCTGCTCCTGCAAAGCCTAATGCTTCGGGGCAGCAGGTGGTGTACCCTGTAATGGCTCCAATTTCTGGAGACCTTGCTAACGCCAATAAGAGCATTGCTGTGTGATGAATACTACAAATGACTGATGCTGTGTCCTGCCCTCTCTGTTGGACTAGCGTTTTCATGCTACCAAGAGATGCTGACCTCGCCTACCTGCATTCACAGCACTTCACTTGGGATCATTCTCTCCTGGAACCCTTAGTTTCCTTCATTCACTGTTGATGTTGATTATGTACATGGCATGTTTGACCATGGCATGGCATGTTTGACCACGGCATGGCATGTTTGACCCTGGCATGTTTGACCAGCAACAAAGTTTCCCAGTGGTTCGTTGTCGGCTCTGATCTCATGGGCTGCCAGGATTGCAGTGCAGGCTCTCGCCCAATCCAACAGCTCAGATTAGGCCCGCAAAGCATCTCATGCTTGTAGCGCACGTGCTAAGGCACTTGTGTTTTTACATTGCCAAACCAGCTCAGCGTGTTTTCAGCAGCTTTTCTGTTTCAGGGCAGGATCCAGTGGCTATTTTTGGCATCTGTTCATGGTGTGGTGCAACGAAAGAAGTCACACTCCTGACTTTCCATATGCTGTCCTTCTGGGAGAGGTGGGGATTGTGTCAACAGTGCAAAGGATTGGCAGACACCATATGGCAAACAGGTCCCTGGCTGTTGCTGCTGCTGCTGGTGGCGGCGGCAGTGGCAAGTTGTCAATGGTGGAGTGTGCAGTGTGCAGCGGTTTGCTTGGACAGCGACTTAAAATCGGTTCAGCTTTGGGCGGAGTACCCCCTTATAATCAGTTATGGCTCCAATATAATTACCCATGTCGATGCGTTTTGACCTGCATGTTTAGATGGTCATTAATGATTACGTACAGGTAGCTAGTGATTACTCTATGCGGCACTTGGTAAGGCTGAACAATGGCAATTTGTGATCAGTGAGGTGTCTCTGATGTTGTTATAATCTAGTCTGCAACTTTAACAGCAATCATTGTCAGGTGTACTTGCAGCCAGGCCACAAAGGATCATGTGGGTATAATGTCTGATTATGCTGCCCAGGACAAGCAAAGGTGGACCATTGTGATTACTACGTACCTTGAAGCACTGTTAGCAATTGACATTTTGACCTTGGATGAACTGCACCATGTTTTGGCTCAAGGCAAGAGGGTGCATTGCCTGCTCCAGAGAAGATGAACGTGCGGTGACGCCCCAGGCTCCGCGCTGACTGTGGCCTGGCATCCATATGGACCCAGCAGCTGGATGTCTTACAGTGCTGTGCCCAGGACTATAGTTGATACCTTACTCTTGAGGTAGATTGCAGTACAAGCTTGCAGCCACTACTGTGTATTGTGTATTGTCCACTGCGAGGAGGAAGAATACCCGGATTTCACCGGCAGTCCATCCCTTACCCCTAAACTACCCCTAAAGTACCCCTAAACTACTGGCTTTGAGGTAGATTGCAGTACAAGCCAGCAGCGCGGGACCATAAAAAGCTGTTGCAGGCAGTACTGCTTAGATCCACATAGCACAGCCGCACGTGGATTGATGTTGGGAGCAAAATCCTGAGCATGAGCATGGACATGCTGCAAAGGTATGCAATCGTGGAGTGGGAGTAGGAGGGCAGGGAAAGCTGGCCATATGCTGCTGGGCCAGTTGCTGCAGACTCTTACTGATGCTCCTGACACAATGCTGCAAGCTCCACTCAATGTGATTGAATTGTGCTGTGACAGTATAAGAGCCATATTTTGACGAAAGAGTAACCATTGGCTTGATGTTCAGCTTTTGCGCGAAAATTATCAGGATGCGCCAACTGCTCACACACGACGGAAGCTTACTGCGGAAGGAACACAGCTGGCGCCAACATTAGGAGATAATTGCAAAGCGTTGGACCACGTGCAAAACTCTTTCCCAGCTAATCCGAGTGGAGCATGACGGTAGACCCAGACCCAGACCCGATGCCGAAGTGGTCGTCAGGCGCTCTCACAGGCATTAGTGTATAGTGATACAACTAGAGGCTACATATTGAAAAATAGATCACTCTGTAACGATTAAAGATGCCCTTTATTATGGCAACAAGGCACAGTGGGTCTGTGGAACCCACTGACATGTTCGATGTTCACGGGCAAGCATGCTCATAGCCTCAACTCCATCCTTTGGACACTTGGAGCAGGGATTACGCCCAGCGTCCACTTATCCGACCACGCACTCATAAGGACAACAGCGTTCACTTTCAACTAAGTTCACATCGATTAACCACAATTCCAGTCCACGGCACACGTTTAATTAATGGACGCCAGAAACCATGCACCGGCCAATAAGAAGATAATGGAGGTGAATGCGGTCACTCGAACAGTCCCACCACACCTGCTACGCCATATCGGCTGCAGCACAGGCCGACAGGCTTGCCGAAAGAATCAGCCCTTAACAAAGCAGACAGAAACTCGCTGCAATCAATCAAGACGAATGACCCAAACTCATTGCAGCCAATCCTATGATGTGCAGGGCCAATGAATAATCCATGGCTAAATCAATCGATGGACGAACAACCGCTGCTATCCCAAGCCTTTTGGGTCCTCTAAGTGGACACCATGGTCATCATCATGTTCCACCATCATCAAAAAAACATGGCCTTCATCTATCTGCCATCTGCCATAATCAATCAATGAAATCAAAAAAACCATTGAATTGATTAATTATGTCCAAACAAATCAAAAAAATGGATGCCTCTGTTGTCATGATGGAGTTCCATCCAGCAATCCAGACAGCGCTGACGCCAGCCACTTGAACCACCCCACCTGGCCAGGACAGGCCCCACGCCAGCATGCACAAAGCAAGCTACAGGGCCTGCTTCTTCCTAGTAATAGCCCAACTATAGTAATAGCAAACCGAGATGACCCGCTCACCAATCCAAACCTTGCTCCTCCATCTCTGTCAAATTGTACGTCCCATAATCCTTCCCATACCCCTCCCCGCCCCACGCAAACCCTATTGCAGGTTCCCCTACTGGAATCGTCCGATCTTTATGGTATTTCTGCCCCTTACAGAATACCCTAACCACCTTGTCCCCGTTTGGCATTGAATCTTCCTCTGAGTACAGCTCACAGCAAAGTGGGGGCCATTTGTACCGCGCAGGGCTAGGGTTTTGGGGTTCCCCATGTTTCAGGGTCCACTCAAAACCCTTGGAGAGCATGTCAGAGGCGCGCTGGTGTAAGGCCCAAGCCATGGAGGGTTTAGGGTAGTGGTATTCTGCTTGAACCCCTTCAGGTCCTAAACCAGCAATCTTCTTCAGACAGCGCTCCACCTGCAAACGTGCAGCAAACGGGGTACCATGGTAAGTGGCATGAAAGAGGACATATACATTCCCTTTGTAGGGCTCAAACTAAGGAAAAGAAGCCAATCCGATCTCTGAAAAAATCAGCACGTCTCACTGCCTTTCTGGTGCAGAGAGGGTTAGGACTAAGCCCTAAACCCTGCCAAGCAATTCACCCAGAACATAAGTGTGGATTCTAAATGCTGTTCAACCTGTGGTGCGATGAGAAACACTGAAAGCAACGCCTCCATCCACAACCTTGCACAAAACTGCTGCCAGCCCCCTGACCTCCCCTGTCAGGTCACAATGAATTGACTAATGTATGCATGACCGAAGGGTCTGCCCAACCATAGCAGAGAGCCCCTCAGCCCACATCAGGTTACCATGGTGCATATGTTGCCAAGTAGCAGGCATTATTCTATGACAGCTCTATCATATCCAGCTCTCGCAAGCTTACGTCAGACCTGCTGTTTTGCGCTTGTGAGATAAGGGTACAAAGATTCGCACCTTGATGTACATGCCATTGATTTGAGCCTCAGCTAAGGCATGGCCAAATAGTCCACCACCAGAGTGTGTCCCACACATTCCTCCCTCCCTCGCTTGCCTGCCCTCACTCCCTCCCCCCTCCCTCCCCTCCCTGCGTTTTCTGCCCACCCTCCAGCCCCCGCTCTCTCTGCTGCACCCTCCCTCCCTCTCCTGCCCTCCCTTCCCCTTGCCTCTTGCCCCTGCCCTCCCTTCTCCTTGCCTCTTGCACCTGCCCTCCCTTCTCCTTCCCTCTTACACCTGCCCTCATTTCCCCTTCCCTTCTCCCCCTGCCCCCCTTCCTCTGCCCTGCCCACCACCACCTTGGAAGCACCAGCTGTCCTGATGGTCTCACCTGTGGTGGGTAGGTCATCCCAATTTTCTCTGCCCTGCCCTGCCCTGTCCTCCCTCCCTCCACGCCTCCCTCCCGGCCCCTGCCCTCCTGTGCCCTACCCTTGATATCGTTACCTGTGGTGGATAGTCTGTTCCAATGCCCCCTCCCCGCACTCCCTCCCTTTCCCCCCTGCCCCTGCCCTCCTGTGCCCTGCCCTCCCTCCCTCCCCCCTCCCTCCCCTGCCCTCCTGTGCCCTGCCCACCACCACCTATCCTGATGGTCTCACCTGTGGTGGGTAGTCCCTCCCAATCTTTCCTGATGTAGCATGGCATCTGTAGTCCAGCAGCTGTTCAGGGCTGGCACCATACCTAGGACCCAGCTTAGGACGATGCCTGGGACGCTTCATCACATACCTGACAAAACAAGCAAAAGCATCATGGTAATTCCGCCTCTCTGAAGTCTGCAGGACGCTGTTTTAGTGTCCATAAGAGTATGCACGATGTCCTGTACACTTGCTGAGCAGAGAGAGGGGGAGATATACATGAGAAGATTGTGATTTGGTCTCCAGCGTAAGGTTGTGGTAGAGGTTGAAATACCTTGCTGAATACAAGCCACTTAGCATGGGCGTTTAAAACCACCTTGATGGAACACATGCAGCACAGAGTTGAATAAAGAGGTGACTTATCAAAGTATGCAGCTTGGCGTTACAGACTTAATCGTGACTCAGTGCAGCCACAACAGCACACAGCTCTGGCTCAATGCAAGTCATTGTCCATTGACCGACCTTGAGCCATCTGCAGCCAAAAAGGTAAGCAGCAAACCTAGTACCAAAAAGAACATGCTAGTCGACACAATCCAAACCGACAATTCCTGCTCTTCGGCCCCCATGCCACCCTCTTTGAGCATTGCAGGAAATGTCTTAATGTCTAAAACACTAGACACTGGCCAAGGAGAGTGCGATCGCCCTGACCCTCTCACCCAAATCCGAATCGCGCCACAGCATGTTTCTGTGTCCCAGGTAAGAAGATGGAGTCCACACCACACGGCCGCCATGAGGAGCCATACGCCTGGTCATTGTCTATCAGCACAATGTTGCCTGAGGGGCTGATGTACATGTTCTGACCGTGACGATCACATTGGGAGAATAAGAGGTCGAAAATGGCTGACAGAACCACCTGCAGCTCCAGAATGACAAAGTGAGGGGTAAGTGAATTGCCAGCCTGTACGTAATACTTTGCCTATATGCCGCCTGAGGAAGTGGCATGCATGTTGTAACCATAACGATCACATTGGGGGAACAGCAGGTCAAAAGTAGCTGGCAGGATTACCTGGAGCAGCAGCAGCAGCAGCAGGAGCAGCAGAATTGAAATGACAGTAATCTTAAGCTGCGAAACAGCAACATCCACCCGTTTTTGGACCGTTTGCCTATGAGAATGGTGTCGTCCGTAGGGTTAACATGCGTATTCCGACCGTAACGATCACATTGGGAGATCAATAAGTCAAGGATAGCTGACAGCACTAGGTGCAGGAGCAGCAGCAGGGCAAACCACAACAGACCCCAGAGTTGCAGTGACTATTGCTTGAAATGCCAGACAGCCACAAGGACTCTTGTTTGACATTTTGTTGCGTCCATGCCACAACCCAAGCACATTGACCCACCACACCCCCCACACATCTTATGGAGGGAGGGTGGGGAGGGGGGTGGGCGGTTGTTTTTATTCTCGCCTCCTACACTCACTTGTGTGCTGTTGATCTTATTCTGTAGGAAGTCCAGCATCAGCTTCTTGTCTGTCTTGGGCTTGCCTGCACATCAATGGCAAGGACAATGTGTCCCTAAGCGTGCCATAAGGACATAAGCCAAGTGCCTTCTTGCTTTCCTAGGGGTTAATGAGTTGCTTTGATATTGACTAAATTTAACGAGGACTTAAGCGTTGAAAATATGCATCTGAATGCCAAGGAGAATAAATGCTTGACGTCCCACTCTAGACACGTACTAGAACACTGCATTCAATGACAGACACAGTTTACAGGTAGCCTCCAGACTCTATGTGATTGCAACAACAAAATGCACAACCAAGAGGGTATGCTGCTGCAGAGCACTTAGGGGGGGGTCTCAGTACCAAATTTCTAGAACCCAGCCTCCTGTCCCCCACAGCATTGATCCCATCGGTGATTATACTCTCATATTCCCCTTTCTCTGCCCCTCTTTGTCCCTTGCCTTCCCCTCTCTTCCCCAACTCTGGCCCAATCCGACCCGTGCCTTTGCTCCTCCATTCCTTCGTTCTCTCCCCTCCCTCCTTTTCCCTGCCTTCCCTCCTAAACCCTCTCCTTTGTTACCGGTCCCCTCCTTCCCCCTCTCGGGCCCCCGCCGCAACTGCCCAAATGCCCGAATGTTTCCTTGCCTTCTGCCCCGTGATCGCAACAACCATCCCCACATCCGCTCCTCTCCCAGCTTCCCGTCAACCCCATATTTCCCACTTCCGCCTACTGTATCTGCTAGGGTTTAGTGGCCAGAGGCCCCAACACCTTTCAGCACCAGGTCTTCTGAGAGCCCCACTCAACCATCAACACCACTACCCCTCAAAAGTGCTTGCCCCCCCCCTCCGCCCCCCCGCCCGCCCGCCCGACCTAACCGCTCCCAGCCCAGGGCCCCCTTGAGTCCTCCCCCTCCCCCACCCCCTACTCCCCCCTTACTCCCCCCCCCCCCCGCCCGCCCGCCCTAGCCGCTCCCAGCCCAGGGCCCCCTTAAGTCCTCCCCCCCCCCTCTACTCCACACCCCCCCCCCCCGGCTTTACGTTTTCCAATCCCAACCCCTCAACCATCAACCTCGCAAGCCCCCCCCCGGGAGCACACCTCCCTGCACAAGGTCTACTCAAACCCTCTCAACCATCAACCCCACCAGCTCTCCTGTACTTCTCCCACAAAAAGCCCTTCCTCCCCTCCCAGCCCCCCTTCCCTTAAACTCACCTCCCAGCACCAGGTTCTTCACGAACAATCCCCTCGTATACTCTCCCCCAACCCCCCCCCCCTTCGCTCCCCGCCTCCCGCACATTCCCCCTTCCCCCCGCTCACCTCTCAGCACCAGGTTCTAAGCTGACACACCCTCCACCCTCCACACCACCAGACCCCGTATTAGCCCTTCTCCTAACCCCAATAGAACCCCCTCTCCCCCCCTCCCTCACCCTCCCTCCCCTTCCCCCTCCCCCATTCCCCTTTTCCCCCGCAGCTCACCTCCCAGCACCAGGTCTTCAATGAAACCCTCTCCCTCTCCCTCTCAACCATCAACCCCACCATGCCCCCATTTCCCCCCTCGCCCCCCACCCCCCCCCTGCAGCTCACCTCCCAGCACCAGGTTCTCCAGTGACACCCCCTCCACCCCACCAGGCTCCTTATTAATAACCCTCCCCCCCCCTTCACACAGACACACACATAAATCCCATTTCCCCTGCCCCCCCTCACGGGGACCCACCCACCCACCCCTGCAGCTCACCTCCCAGCACCATGTTCTCCAGTGACACCCCCTCCACCATCTCCGTCCACAGTCCATCCCAATCCACCACATAGCTGGTACCAGGTAAAGCACCATGTAGTCGACCCACCCAACTGGCAGGAAGGACGTCTGATAAACCACAGTCACCGGCAGTGTGCTACAGGAAGAAACAAAGGGAGGGGAGCACGTTACTAAGGCGGGGGAGGTATGGACAATCACCGAGCCAGAGAACGTACAGATACCGGTAGCAAGTGGTTGGAAAAGGGTGCAAGGTTGAGCAGAAAAAAGGTCGAGGAGGACGGATAGAGTGAGGGTGTGGGGAGGGGTGGGGGGGTGGGGGTGGGGGGGGAGGAAACGGGGGCAACCATTGAAGCAACAAGTGGTTGGGACAAGGGTGCAAGGGTGAGGAGACAAAATGTTGGCTAGGAAGGAGAGCGTGAGGGGGTAAGTGGGGTTGCAAGATAACACAGCAACCATTGATGCAACGCCTGTGGTTATGAGCAGTTCCTTGGCTGAAGCGTGCAAAACGCGAAAAGATCAGGTATCGGTGTGTTCTTCTGAGGTGGGATGGTATGTGCCAACAGCAACAAGCGTCCAGGCCACATCCAAATACCTATACCAATGGTGCATGTCTTGAACCCTTAATCCACCATGTGTTGAACCCTTACTCCACCATGCACATTGGCTCATATATGACCCAGTTTTGCACATGTTGTGGCTATAGAGACCGGCACAGTAGAACAGCATTATTCTGACAACTATGTTATAGTAATACAATATTCAATAACGTATATGGTGGCACCCTGCCTGAGGTGGAGGCAGCTGCAGGGCACTGGTTTCCACCTCCTCCATACTTATTGAAAAATCCCATCACCTGTTGAGCCAGCACCAGCTGGATCTGGCTCCTGATTCTATCCGGGCTACATGGAGAGACGGCCTTGAATGGCGGCCGAGCTGCAGGCACACACCACACCTTAACCGCCGCAGCCCCTTGTTTGACTTTGTCGGTTGGGACTTTGACCAGCCACCCAGCAGAGGCCCCGGGCTCATGGGGATAATAAGAACCCATCCAGTGTTTACCTGCAGCAGCAAAAGGGGTATTATTATTTCATTTCATGATATGCCATAGCAAAAAGTACCATAGGCCCCGCATCTCAAGCTGTCACAGAAAACAGTGAGGTGGAACAGAATACGGGTTGTCTTCGGCATGTTTGGCAACATATGCCTAGACATGAGGTCCAGCAGGTTGTAGGTTGTAGTCTCAATGTAAGATGCAATATGATCGGTCCCAAGTTATAATGATCTAACATTCAAAAACTCCAATTAGTGCCACAGGGTCAAACGATTTCGTTGATATAGTTTTGCTTCAAGGATCTTGACAGTCGCTTCAGTCCCGCCCCCAAAACAAATAACAACGCACACACCACAAAGAAGTGAATCAATTTGCATGTACGAAAGGGACCCTGGGCATTTGTATTGATCACGGTAGCGTGGTATGCTCGATTGCAGGGCATACTCTGGTTTTTGCTGTCAACTTGTGGTGGATGACTCGTCAACACAGGCTTCAGATGCAGCTCTGGAGTTTGTTAGGGTTGTGGGGGGAGCAAGAGTATAGTTTTGGGCAAGTTTTCCTTTCCCCTAAACTTACAACCCAAACCAACTCAACTCGAGCAAAACCCGGATGCATGGCCAAGGGTGTTAGTGTCTTATGGACAGGGTTATGGTCTACAGACCCCCATGTTAGGCGTGGGCCCCTTCACATTTGGCCATCGTAAGTTGGCATTTCTGCACACTTGACAGCTAATGATGAGCCCCTCTAGTGCATGGTTTAGCGCTAGGGTTTAGCGTCTAGCCTTAGGGTTTAGGAACGGACCAATTCCATGCGGGCCCCTCACCTTTGGGCTTAGTTTCGATCAGATGTTGGCAACCCCTGCACACTTCACAGCTCCTGATGAGCCCCTCTAGTTAGGGTTCAAAATGTAGGGTTTAGCGTTCTGGGTTTTAGCAATGGACCTATTTCCCCTTGGCCCTCTCACCTTCCGGCAAATGTATAATCATGTCTTGGCACCCATTACACACTCACAGCTAATGATAAGCCCCTCTAGTCTAAGGTTGAGGGTTTAGGGTTTAGCTTTCAAGGGTTTAGGGCTCAGGAGCGGTCCAGTTCCTCATGAACCCCCTCACCTTTGGGCATAGGTTCAATCATATGTTGGCAGCCCCTGCACACTTCACATCTCCTGATGAGACCCTCCCTGACTGAGAGGTCCGGTGCAATCTGATATGTGTTGCCCTCCCAATCAAAGGTATGGTTGACTGACTGAGTCACTACAGTAATACCTGGGACCACACCTTCTGCTATAGTGGTGGGGAGAGCAGTGTCGAGCTGATCAATTGCTGCTCCTCCTCCTCCTCCTCCCTCTGCTGCTGATGCTGCTGCCCCTCCTGCTCCTGTTGCTGCTCCTTCTCCTGCTGCTGCTCTTCCTCCGCCTCCCTCTGCTCCTACCGCTCCTCCTGCTGCTGCTGCTGCTCCTCCCCCTTCTGCTCCTGCTGCTGCTGTCGCTGCTGCTCCTCCTCCTCCTCCTCCTTCCTTCGCTGCTGCTCCTCCTCCTGCTCCTGCTGCTCCTTCTTCTGTTGCTGCTCTTGCTTCTGCTGCTGCTGCCAGGGGCGGCTCACTGACTGCTCCTGCAGCAGCTGCTGCTAATGCTGCTGCTGGTAGTGGTGATTGCAGTGGTCTTTCCACTCCTGCGCCCTCTGCTGCTACTGCTGCTGCTGCCTCTGCCCCTCCTGCTTGCTGCACATCTAGATTTGCCAAGCTATCCACATTGGACCCCCCCACATCTGCAGCCAAGGGCAGACGGCCACTCTCAATGCCACCGCTACCCCCACCGCTACTGCCCCTCGTACTGCTGCTACTGCTACTGCTGCTACTACTAGGTGAAATCCCATCTGCTGCTCTCATAGCTTCATCTATAACATATTGAGGAATGCACACCCTGCACTGTCTGCATTGTGAGACATGTGGGTATTTCTGCAGGACAAGCACAAACAGGAGTCAAATCACGCTCCAATGAACTCAACTCTTCATTTATCCTTCATGTTGAGTATATCAAACAATGAAAAAACCATTTTTGTGCCGCACTTGGTAGGCACATCCATTGGTCATAGTCTTTAATAAATAGGTGTGATGTAAACAAGCACATGCCTGCCATTCATTCTGCTGCACGGCCAAGAGACCTTATACCAGAACGCCAGTTTGGTAGATGCATGCTTGAAGGCATCTGATACATGGTCACTGGTCTCCCTGAGCAGTACAATGCATAGCACAGCCACATGCCCATGTAAGCCCTGCACATGCCAGAACATTGCAGGCCAGGCTGGTGCTGTAAACGTGGTAAAAGGGTAAGCATGTCTGGCTGCCTGGGGGTCTTACTGTCACAGCTACCGCCTTGAAACAATCAAACTAAAATAATAACTTAATCAGACGAGCCAGGAGCTGTTCTCTAATCTCTACCCCTGGGTAAAGAACAAGGCTTTCCTTGTACACTGCTGCTGCAGGCTGCCAAGATCAGTCCTAGAGGCTGCATTGGCTACTACTGATCATATGACATGCGCTAGGCAGCATCTTGCCCAACCCTTGCTTGCTACTATGGATAAATCAAAAGATAACATGCACTTGGCAGCGTAAGATGCCTGCAAAGCTTAGAAGTAACATTGCTCACCAGTACTTTGGATAAGTCAATTACTTCAATCTCTTGAGGAGTACCAGCTGGGCTGATCACCTGAACAGAAGCGAGAAACAAGGCCAGGGCAGTTAAGATCTGCATGCTGATCTTGGACAGTACAGTCGATGCAATGCTGCAAGCAGTTAGAGCCCTTTTCAGAGAGGATTTGCGGTAAGCGGTGGTAGTGACCTTAGTGATAGGGATACATGAAGAATTGCTGCATGCCTCCGCCCTAATGAAATATAATCATTTTGTATTATTCCAAGATGGGTCTAGTAAGCCAGAAGCAGGCTGAACCTGTGAAGCTTCCCCCAAAACGTACCACTGGTTGTGATGCTGCATTCTTAGTTGGAGCCAATCTTTCTTGCGAACAATCTGAGAAGGGAAGGAAGATAATGGAGAAGAGGAGGAAAAGAGCAGAGAAGTAGCAATTTTTGAGGAGCATAAGGTTACACTACTGGAGCTTGTATGGCTCAGCCTCATACCTTGTCCTGAGCAAGTTTTGGCATAGCGCAAGTAAGAGCTCACAGACACAAACTGCCAGGAGAATTTAAATCATCAGAGCTTGCTGTGCTTGGACTTAGGAACGCCTAATTCCATGCGCAATTCGTACTGTAAGAAGCATTACTGATAGTGATAATGCCAGCATTCCGTGCTTGATTCGTAAGTCCTTCACGCCACGGACTGCCCTCTTGATGTGCTTGGGCACCGCTTTGCCCCAACCGCCATGCGCCATGCGTGGTGGTGCGAGCCCGCATGCAGTCTACTGACTTCGATTCAAGCATGCAAGGCTCAATGTCGGTCTCCTGGTAGTCTAATGTACAAAAGCCCTCAGCAGGCGAAGTCATACCAGAGGAATTTTTGACGCATCCCTCGCCGGCAATGTGCAACTTATGAGAGAAATCATGACCAGCATTGGTGTAGTTTCACTGTTACTGCATCATTGGCAACACACCGCGTGAAAGGCGTGCTAGTGGTCGCAAACGCATGTCTAATGTCGTTGTCGTTGCCCTTCGTTCGTCACCGGAGTCACTCATCACGTGCCGACGCAAGGCAGTACAAGCTACCGCAAGAAACGACATTATTCTTTTGAAATAAAGCTCTGCCGACACCGTGGGTAGAATAGTTCAAATGCGGATAGCGGTATCGACCGCACTCGGTATTTGTCAGATCAAGCTGCCTGTTGCGATGCCTGTGGACACCCTGAGTGCTTCCTTGCCACACATTCATACACGCCCTTAAGCATCTGGAAAGCACACGACATACGCTCTAAAAGGGGTTCTTACTTTATTGTGCAGTAAACCTAGTTCCTGTCGTTTTTGCAGCGTCAAATCGATACGTACGCAACTGATATGTTAGTTCAGACTTGCCGGGTTTTTGCGAAGGCCCGCCTGCCCATAAAGGAATTGTGCTCTTACAAACGGCCTGTAGTAGTTCATTCCGGAATGGCCACTGCTTCGACAGCTGTTGCTGGCCACGTCTTAGTCAAAGACGGGGAAGTTGTGCCATGTGACAAGGCTTCAGGAGAATGGCTTAAAAATGCCCCGAGAGGTATGAGGTTCTTGCACAGCTAGCCACGCGGACTAGCATCTACCAAGCCCTAAACCCGGCAGAACCTATCCACTGCAGGAGCCTATACCACAGCCCGGACTGTAGCAGTCTGGAGGGTGTTCAAGCTTGAATCTCATATACAACGCCTTGCAACATCAGCAAATCTCATGGCAGCAGCAGACGCAAGGGTGAGCTACTTCGAGTATCGCTAGTTGCTTGCATGTGCGGGGTTTATGCCCGGCCCAGTTATGATGTTCCAGGGGTTCAGGTGCCTAGCTACAGCCTCTGCAGCTCATCCAGTTTGAATGCCCTTTCAAGGAGTTGTACATGAATAATGCAAATGCTTAAAGTCCGCCCAAACGAAGAAGAAAGCCATGTAGTTCACCTCTTGCCCTTGCAAGGTGTTGTCTGCATGCTAAGCAATTGCAGACAGGCAATAGGCACCAGGTGCTAGCACACACCAGGAGCAGCAGCCTGCGTCGCAGATAAGGTTTTTGTGACATCATTACCTCTAGAGAAGCATGTCACTGGCTCAATGACAGCGATGGGTTACCTTAGATGCACATGCGAACGTGCATGCGTTTGACCTAGGTTGCCATGTGCTGTCCATTTCACAGGGCAATGGTATCTCCTTAAACCCCCCCTGGAAACCCGCCCAACCCTCCTCACTTAAGGGTTTTTTTTTTGCCCCTATGTTGTGCAGGCCTCAGACCACATGGCTGCAGACACTGCTCTCTTCTCATCGGAGCAGCTCCGGCCACTTGTCATACACACCATGACTACGGCCATCAACAACTTCTTGAAGCACCCTGACTGGACAGCTGAACACGAGGTGGGTGCAGCAGTCTTAAATGTAGCTTCTGCTGCTGCTGGTGCTGCTGCTGGCAGTGACTGTGGTGCTTTGTAAAGAAAAAGTCTTAAATAAGCCCCCGTGATGCATGCATCCAATGCACCCACATACACATTATGTCCACTTCTATCACAGAAGACAGTTCCTCCACTTTCACTGGGCAGATACAGTGTGCCACCATCGTTACCCACCCTTGTTATTGCCCCTTGCCGTCCTGCCCTCTGCTGCTGAGTGTTCCCTGGCTTCTATTTCTCATTCCAGCTTAGCTGCAGTGCATGCCCCTGTGAGTAGAGAGCAGGGCCTTATTGGTGTGTGGGTGAAAGGGGCAGGTTTTGATAGCATGACAAGCATATAGACTGGAGGTGAAATGTTCTGTTGCACCCCAAATGCACGCACACACACATCCCATCCGCATGTAGGTGATACATGTCATGGCAACCCCTTGGTACCCGCCCCACCTCACCACAGACAGCTCGTCCAGTGACACCAAGCAGATAAAGCAGACAATTCCATAAAGTAGGTTTGTCACAATAGTTCTCATACATAAGAAAATCAGGCAATGCCACAGCCCTTAAGGTTGAAGCATACAACCAGTCAATCAATCAATCAATCAATCAACCAATCCGCAAAACCAGCTATGCCAAAAGGCCACTTAAGACCTAGCAGCACACGACCCCTGATGAACTGGAGTCACACAACCCCATGCCGGCCAACCATATGGCCACCGCTCATACAGGCGAGCCACAGGCCACAATAAACAATGTAGCATAGAGTGGAAGCCAGATGCTCCACCTTAATCCCTGCATTTGTTGTGAGTGGACCCCGGGCGTAGGTTTGAGAAAGAGGGTGTACTAGAACATATGGTGCGTTCCCCCTACCCTTGCTTGTGTTTCTTGGCAGCAGCATCGATACCAGCACCACCAGCAGCAGTAGCAGGAGTGGGAGCAGCAACAGCAGTGTTTGAATGGTGACAGATGCTGGTGGGTGTGTGGAGGGCAGCGACAGCTGTTAGGTAGCGCGATTGAAATTCCATAGACCCGATTCCTTACATGCTGCTCTTGTTTTACGAGGTGCTTTCATAGGCAACTTCTGCTTGTAGTGGTCAACTCAACATCTCCACACCTGGTCAAACCTTGTTGCTGCTCTTGCAGGTGAAGTTGACTCTACTGTTGACCTGGTCAACTGAAGGCTCTCCATCCATCTGGTGCCATGCTGAGGGACTACCACCCCGGCCTAAGCACCCAGTGAAGGTGAAAGTCAGGTGGGTATGAGTAACTCAAGGGCATTTACAAGAGATTGCCAACCCGTGAGAAAGAGCCCCGTAGCTCACCTTGTGCATGTGGCTGCTAACTGCTCCGCACCAGCTACCCTCGCATTTGCACCAGCCTGAAAATCACGTGTTGATGCGTGGGGGAAACAAGGTGTCAGAACGCACTTACAAATCAACCCTCCTTTTGTCGTATCCTTATATGAGTGCTCTCGGAACGTTTGTTTCATCTCCATGTTTGTCATATATGGTAATTGCTGTGCAGCCATACTGCTTTGGTTTATCCGTATAGCTGGAACCTTGTTGGTTTGATGTGGTGCTCAGGGCAGGGTGTAAATATTAGCATAAGACTCTCTCAGAACCATACCTAGAACTGTATTCGGGTGAGAGTTATGCCACTTCTTCCACTGGGCTGTCATGGCGGTGCACTGAAATGGCATCTTCCTTCCGGGGTAGATTTGAAGCAAACAGTGTTCATGGCTAGCTATTAGATGTAACTCCCTACAGCTTCTGTGTATGCCGTTGTGCTTAGCGACAGCCAAAACCACGGCAGCAATCGAGGCGGCTTGACCACGCATTTCAACCTAGCAGCGTTCTACAATCCAAACATCCATAGAGAAACACCCTTCTCCTCGTTAAAAACACTGTGTGGTTGTGTTGTTGACTATCTGCAGTGGTCTCCCTCGTGTCAACGCCAAAGCCAAGGACAGTGAATGGGTGCGTCAGCGGCAGCAGCTGGAGGCGTCTCGAGGTCCTGGGGTGAATGAGGTCATATTAGAGGGCACCAGGGGGGAGCTGCTGGAGGGACTCAGCAGTAACTTCTTTGTGTTACAAGGAGGGGCAGTGGTGACGGCAGAGGAGGGGGTGCTGGCAGGGACTGTGAGGGAGCTAGTGCTGGAGGTGAGAGAGGGGGGAAGTGTGACCAGGCATGGGGAAGGAGGAGTGGTAAGGGGCTCAGATGGGGAATGGGGAAGCAGGTGATTGTGATCCAGAAGACATGGCTACTTTGCCCTGGACCACATCCATGCTTATGCACCCACAGAACACGTGTTTCCTCCTGCTCATCAGTTTAATTTCTGGGTGTTGCTCGCCTCCATCGCGCTCACACCCTTAGCCTACACTGGTCTGTGCTTCTCTAAGTATCTCCGTGCTTCTGTCTGGCCTTGCTCTTGATACAGCAGTACCAGTTATCGCTGTGTGGCTGTCGTTTATAGCATGTTTATTAGCAACCAGCTATTGAATGCGGGGTACTGCATGGGGTGCGTTGCATGTTGGGAGATGCATGGGTTTGGGCAAGAGGTATACAGCTGCTTGGGGGCTCTAAGGCTTTAACATGCTCCCTCGACAGCTCTTGCCATCCTGCCCTTCCTCTCCTGTAATGCACGCATTCCTGCTGCTGCTGTTCTTTCTGCACCAGGTTTGTGCTTCTGTAGGCATCCCAGTGCACCTCAATCCGCTTTGCTCAGAGAGATATGTAGTTGGCAAGGCGCTCTTTCCATCCTCCCTCAACAGCTGTAACCACCACCACCACCACCCTTCCGCTCTTTTTACTCACGCATGCTGCTGCTGCTGCTTTTCCTTGCACCACAGGTTTGTGCTTCTCTAGGCATCCCAGTGCACCTCCGTCCCCCTTTGCTCTCTGAAATAGATAGTTGGCAAGGTGCTTTCATCAGCAGCACCTCACGACTGATGCTGCCTGTGGATGAAGTGCAGTACCCACAGCAGCAGCAGCAGCAGCAGCAGCAGGCTGCTAGTAAGAATGGCGGCAATGGTCATGGAGGTAATGGGTCTGACCACCATGAGCGACACCAATTGACCGCCAAGGTGGGTGACGGTTATACAACTGTGGTGGTTTTGATGGGAGAGGATTTAAAAAGCTGATCTAACTAATGGGAGTAACTAGTTGCTGATGTGGCGACCTGAGTTGTTAAAGGTTGGGTTGCTGGGTTCATCCGATCACATGATGGAGCCGCACGTAGGGAAGATGGGAGCCAATTTGAGCCTTGTGGATGGTTGTAATGGTTAGCTGGTTCACCTTTGCGTCTCTTTATATGTCACATAACATCTGTGGCTGTTAATCTCATGTCCTAGAACCCTGGGTTTGTGTGTCACGCGTCTGGTGACAACAGCATGCAAGCCTTGCTTTTGTGTCCTGGTCGCCATTCGGGAAGTGTATCTCCCCTTCCACTGTCTTGTGCATTTGGGATCTGATGAAGGTCAAACGCAGCCGAAACCGATAATCCCTGATCAGTGTAAGATATGATGGATGTTTTCTCGGCTGCCCCAATGCCAATGTCGGTTGCTAGGCATCTACTGTGTGCCGCTACGAACTCACTCTTCGACCCCCTAGAGCCATTTCGAGCCTTTTGGATGGTTGTAATGGTCAGCTGGTTCACCTTTGTGTCTCCCTATATGTCACATAGCCATGTCCCCCACCCATATCCGTAGGGGATTGAAGGGTGAGTTTTTTGTAACAGCGCAGGGTACCTAGCCACCGAGGTTGGGCAAGAGCATTTCCCCCTACCCATAGCTGCGTTCCCATTCTAAACCAGTTTTCAATGAGCGAAACCATCCAGTCATGCGGAGACACTAACTGTGCATTAAGTGGCTGGCTGTGCTTGCTTTTGCTTTCCTAAACCCTAAACCCTAAACTAGCTTTTATTGGTGCACAGTAGCGAGCACTGGCCCTGCCCGCAAGAAACAAATATCATGCATCGCATGGCTGCTGAGAATTTAGGCTGGCCTGGCATCGGTGTTCTTTCTGCATCCGGTGATTGCTTTTAAAAGACTGTCCAGACTTACATGTAACATGACCATTGTGCTATAGATGGGATTTAAGCTCAGTTACGCCTGTTTCATCGGAGCTCGGTGTAAAGCACCAGGTGCAAGCATTTCTTGTTGGACCCCTCTATGCTTTGTTCTCTAGACCAAGATAAAGTTCCCTGTATCAATTTTGGTGTACTGCTCTTTGTCTAGGCATATATTGTCATACATGCCAAAGTTTACCCGTATTCTGTTCCACCTCGCTGTTCTTTGTGACAGCTTGAGGTGCGGGGCCTATGGCACTTATTGGTAGGGCATATCATGAAATGTAATATTAATAATAATCAATTTTGTTGTACTGCTCATGCTGCTGGCAGGTATTTGATGCACAGACTGAGCTGCTGCTGCAGCTGGAGAAAGCAGTGATGGATCGCATACTGGCTGAAAGTGAGCCACTGGTGGAGTCTGGATAAAGTGCAAGAAGGGTTTCCCCCTTCTCACTCTCTTTCTTTGGAGTGTGGATGATATGGAGACAGGTTTTAAAGGGTGCCCTGCTGTGTCACTGCACAGCTTTTAGGCCGTGCAGAACCCTCCAGATGACTGCAACCAGTTTGAGTGTTGAGAGAGAGATTGAGACTGAAAGCGAGTAAGATCACGAGAGACAGAGACAGGCTGCCTGTTTGTGTATGTCTCTGCCCTGCACTCCTCGCAAAAAATGAGGGGGTCAGCCCCAGCAGATGGGCTGCTGCCTGTCTATGCCTTTATGTATGTTATAGACCACTGCACAGCTTTTGGGCCGTGCAGGCCCCGCCATATGACTCCAACCAGTTTGTTAGTGTGTGTTGAGAGAAACCTGCATGCACTTATATGGGATTCCTTACTGGGTGTGCGGTTGACTGGTCAACTGCTTCGACCTGACCCTGAACGGGTCTAAAGTCCTTTCGCAGTGCGTACACACAAAACTTCACATGTAATGCTTGAGGGGCCTGTAGGGTCATGGCAGCGCCGCTCCCAACTGTCTGTGTTACGAGCTCTTACCTTGGCACTTGGCAGACCCATTGGCATGCTTGCGGTGCCACAGTTCACCACACAGGGGTGGCAAAGCTAGTACTGACACAGATAGAATCAGAAAACGGAGATCATCATTCCACCAGTTTGAACTCCATGGTCAATCATGCAACTCCAACTGCTGATGTCTGTGCTACGCTCAAGCTTGCATTGCTGTTGTGCTGCTGCTGCTCCCAAGCAATTACCTGAGTGCTGCTGCTAGTGCTTGGCTGTGCATGCTGGTTTGACCTGTATGCCATTGGACTCCTAAGGTTGGCTCCCCGTGGTGGCGGCCCACTATGGGTATGTAATGGGGCCAATGTGTAGTCTGTGACTTCCCCCCTTCTCTGCTGCGTTGTATGTTCTCTCTCTCTCTCTTTCTACTCTGTGATCTCGTGGAGGTGTTAATACATGATTGAGAGAAGTTCCCGGAACCACAACAGCAGAGGCTCACGTACAGATTGAGTTGGACTGCTTGAGTCATAATCTGGGGAAGGTGGCCCTCACTAAGCATGCCTTCCTACTTCCATGAATGTACGCCACAAATGGTGTCTGTAACAATGCAACCACATACCAGTGCCTACAGCTGTTCAGACTGGTGCACCCATACCCATACCGCAGCAGTCACATCACAGCTAGCTATGGTGTATCGAACATTTCATGCCAACATTACGTGCATGCCTACTCCAAGTGTAAGTCCTCTGCATTGTGACCCATGGTCACAATGCAGAATGATCTACACTCAGAGTAGACATATAAGGTCGCATGCACTAGTTGCAAGCAATGCTGCCCACAAGGTAGAGGAAGATCCTAGCTGGCTACCACAGCCATTGTATGTACAATGCACAGCCTGCCGACCATGCAGCACCTGCCACATAATTCCAATTAATTTGTTAGCCACACCACCACAATTTTGAGCTCCTCACCTCCCAAAATCCCCAACAAGTCACCGTTCAGCTCTTTTAGGGCATGCGCCGGGTCTGCAGTCACTTCGCCAGCTGATTATGCTGGCCTTCTGCTGGCTCCAAAGGGCCCAGCCAAATGTGCTAGCGAATAGGCAGCATGCTGCAGCCGCAGCCTGCTACCACCCTTGGCTTCCTACCTTTTTTTTTCACAAAGCAAAGAAAGAACCAAGCTCTGGCAACCACCAAACAGTTGCTAGCTCAGACTGACCAAACACACCAAAACTACTGGCTTGCTTCTGCCAAAAAAGCATCCAAGTCTGCTTTGAAGTTACTGAGCCGCCCCTCTGTGGTCACCTTCACACCACCAACACACCGCACTGTGAGCAGCAGCTTCGCGTCAAAGGCTGTAGCATGCGCATTAGGGTTGCAGAACACTTCAAAGAGCTCAATCGCTGCTGCACCGTTGCTGCTGCTGTTATCTGCACCAGGCTGTATCCGCACCTCCATCATCTCCCACCTGGAGCAGAAAACAAACAACAAACAAACAGACATTCAATGTGTGCCAACCGCAAAAGGGCTGCTAGGTCGAAAGAATCGCAGGTGCAGAAGCAGCAACAAATTACCTTTTCCATGGCGTTGGTACATTGGGTACATTGCGGTAGCAAACAAGACTTTGATTTATACGCCTGTATCTTAATACAAGTGTTTTCCAAGTAGGGGGGAGGCTTGCCCACATTGGGACAACGGAGGTTTTGGGTGCTTTTGACCTACCTGCTGGACCTCATGTCTAGGCATATGGTGCCATTGTTTTTGGTCGCATGCGGATGACAACCCGTATATGTTCCACCTGAGGTGCGGGCCTATGTCACCTTTTGCAATGGCATATCATGAAGTGGTAACAACAATAAATAAAAAAACATCCCAAGCTGCCTCGCCTGTGCTATAAACCCTAACCCCCCCAAGACGAAACCAGGAGATAGGAGGAGTAAACCCATACAAGAGATTCCCAGCTATTGCATTCCAACAGAGGGTCCAATGTGGAAAAAGAACATAGTCTGGCAATACAATTACCCAAGGAAGAACAAACAGCTCAGGAGTACACCTGCACTCCCTGCCTTTGCATCATGGCAGGCTTTTCACTTTCCTAACTCCATGAGTACATGGTCCTGGGTTATGATCAAAGTTAAGTGAGAGCAGCAGGGCCGCCTAGGTCACATTTTGCTATGGCATATCCTGAAATGCAACACCAGCAGCAAGCGGCAGCAGCAGTGCTGTCAGCCCACCACGTGCACTGCACAGCACCTGCCCGTAGTATTGATATCACCCATAGCAATAGTGCCCTTGACTCCTATGCCTCATATGCCCGTAGTACCCAGCATGCAATGCCCTGAATCTGCCCACTCATGTCTCATGACTGCTGTGACACTAACTAAATGTGACCTCTGCACAGCCTGTGCAACCTCCTTCGTGCATGGCCACTCTGCCATGGCAGCAGCTGCTCACCTCTTTGGTCGTTTTGCCTCCTGCTTTTCTGAGAATGTTTTCAACAGCTGATTAATGGCTGTGTCAAGCTGCTTAGCATGATCCAGACCAAATGGCATCTGGACGGTGGTCTCCCCAACATGGAGACTGAGCTGAGTACCTGCGAAATAATCAGCCAGGATTATGTACAATCAATCGATATGGCAGTGTAAGCCTCTCGGAGGTACAAGAGCACATGCACTCTCTACCAACCATTCAGTATGGTTTGAAATCCCCTGCTCTGGCCTGTTGCTGGTAAGGTACATACCGAGTATGATGCTGTGACTGTTCTGCCATGCCATGAATGTTGCTGGACACTATGGCCGTTAATGCATTGGGATTATGCATTGACAGGCACTACTACTGCTGCTCCGCTGCTCTGCTCTGCTTCGTAGCCTGTTCTGGAGGCAGCTGCAATGCTGACTGTGTGATGGCAGAGCACAGAACCAAGTATAGAGTTGCGGGACACAACGACGATGCTCCTTGCTGTTGCAGGCCTGGCAGAAAGTCGTCCACAGGATCTGCATGACGGGCTGCCTTCCCGATCCCAGCAAGCTGCGACACCAGGAGATGACAGTGCTGACACTCCTTCTCACCTACTGCTGTACTTAATATCCTTGTTGGCCTCCGTAGTGGTGCGAGGGTCCCTCTCGAGCAGCAGGGATGTCTCGAACAAGCGAAGCTCTGTCGTTGTGTAATGTGCACTTGCATGGCTTGTGATCGGATCTGGAATGCGGGGTGATTGTGCTACTCAGAGATGCTACCCGATGCGAGAGTGAGTTCCGGAAGCATACAGCGCAACTGTACACTACCCGTTTTCTGGTCGCATTCAAAGGTGAAAAAGCAACCGACACCTGTGAGAGTTTGAAAGAGCGCTTTCGTGAACGGTTCATGCACAACCCGATGCCCTACGATGGCCATGCCAGTAGTTGCCAATCGATCTTGACAAGATCTTGCGCCGTCTAGTGCCCTTCCAAGCACTCCCGTACAGGCAGTACGAGTGTGACAAGTGTGAGACCACCGTAGTTTGTGGCCATTTGTGGCAAGGTACGAGAAAGACAACCGCAGAGAGAAGGGCTTACAAGGTGCATATCGACCAGGGATCTACGCCGTCTATGTTTCCTTGCTTGCTCTTTTGCAAACTTATCATGCACCACCCCATCAGAACGCAAAAAATGCTCCGATCTGGCTATGACCACGGCTTGTCACATCCTACTTGTCGCACTACCAACCACTGTAGGACATCTGCACGCCTGCAGTGGCAGAGATCGACAGGTGGGCATCACCGCGAAAGGCATGCGCCTCTAGCAACTGCAGACCCAGGATCATGCCTTAGTCCAGCAGGCGCGTGCTGCATTGGGTACTCAATGATGCCGCTTTTCTTGAACGGTGTAACAGGACCGCGCGCGACCACAGGAGCTGTTGCGAGCTCAGATCATGCTCCTACAGCAGTCGTTGTTGGAGCAGGCATAGCAGGTCTGGCTGCAGCTGCTGCCCTTCACAAGGTACGAAAGCAACTGTGACTTAGTCACGGCTGCGGGGATAGCCCAAGTGACTACCTAGATTCAAAATCAAAAGAAGGAACCTTGACCAATAGGGAATGAGTGAGGCCTTGACCTATCAGTCACTTGCAAATCGTGCCTGTCCAGATCATTAAGCCAAGCTCTTACCTGACAGCATGGGAGTCCACCTGGTATCCAGGTCAGGCTAAGCAGCCTGCTGCCAATCTCTGGAAATTACTTCAAACCTGGAGGCTCGAGCTGCAGCAAAGGAACTCGAGCTTGCAGCTACAGCTATGCCTGACACGCAACATACCCAAGTGTTGTGCCGAGCATATAATAAGCAGCCTCCACTACTACCAATCGCTAGTAGTGCTAGAGGCCTGGCATTAATACACAGTCCTCGAAAATCCTTTCATAATGCAGCTCGAACTACAATCCAACCTTCTGTCCATGTCACTAGCAGTGTGCACCACCACCCTTCCCTTTTTCACCACATGACCGTGTGGACTCATTCCTCCAATCAGGTGGGGGTGCCATGCAAAGTTCTTGAGCGTGCCGAGACCCCTAGGGCAGAGGGTTCAGCCATTGCGCTCTGGAGTAATGCCTGGCGTGCATTAGAGGCCTTGGACGCTGCAGATCAACTCAGATCAGATCATTTGCTGCTTGAAAGGTAAGCAGCATGCCTGATCAAGCCCATAAGCAAACAGATCTAATAGACATCGTGTCTTGCACAAATGCAGCAGATAGCAAAACCTTGTTGGGAAGGGTGTGTGGACATGGAGCACAAAGGGACGCATAGCCCTGAATAACCTTTGGATTGTCTATGCATATGTTGACATGCATGCCGAAGACAACCCGTATTCTGTTCCATCCCGCTGTACTTTGTGACAGCTTGAGGTTCGGGGCCTATGGCATTTTTTGCTATGGCATATCATGAAATGTAAGGTTTAATCACCTTTGGATTGACACTCTACCCAAGAAGTTTAACTACCTACCTACCTGAGGCCACATAGTACCTGGGTTTAGGGTTTAGGGATTTTCAGGGACCTGCAGTTGGGATCTACACACCTGAATTGCTCTTTATTCTTTTGCTCTGCTCCTGCCTGGGGTTGCTGGAGATTCCCTAATGCTGTGCCCCTTCCCTTGTTGGTACGGCAATGGCAGCTCGATCCATTCCATATTCTGTGAACTGCGACAGAGCTATGTCACTGTGACTGGCACAAGCTATTGATGTGGCTTGTATTGATCTGGCTTCAGGCTGGCCTTTCTTCCAGTGTTTGTGTGCAGCTGCTCTAGGGTTTAGGGTTTAGGGTTTGAGGTTTTCTTGCCGTTCTGAGTGTGCAGCTGCTATAGTCTATCCTCATATTCCTGCACGTCCATGTGGGCCACCTCCACATCAGCAGGGATCAGAAGAAATAGTTGCAGACTTTGAAATATAGACGAATTTTGTCACAGTGCTGCTGCTCTTGTTGCTGGTGCGGTACACAGGACCGAGTTGGTGCGTAGCACAGGCAAGATGCTCCGGTCTTTCAACTTCAGTGAGTGCACAACAGGCTCAGAGCTAAGGGGAGTGCGCAGGGTGCAGCTGCTACAGGTGAAGAGGGATGCTGCCCAACTTGGCATAGTTTTATATCTGTCCACCCTGCCTGGCCTCACTTGGATGGTGTACCGCTTGTGAGCAAAAGAGGAGCCCAGCCCCAGGCTACAGCTTGCTAAAACTTAGATGGGCGTTAGCTGTTGCATCACGCGTTTTCGTCGCGCCTGTGAGCATTGTGTTTATCTGCATATGGGCTTGGCAGGGGCTTTAGATAGTGCATGTGGAGACACACTCATGTCTTATAGATCTCAAGCCATGGAACATCCTTAGGGTTTTGGGTTTAGGGTTAGGGTTTAGGGTGGGAGCCATGGAACCATGCCATCTGCCATCACTTTGAACAGGGTAGGAACATTTTATAAAGGTGGAAGAAGAAGGAAGAGGGTTTGGTGGAGAGTTTGTAGTATCTATAAGACTTAGTGGAGGGGACCTTTCAGCATCCCATACATCTCCTAACATCTTTGCCTTCAATCTGCAACACCATAGGGAGGGCAGCCAATTGCTGTCACCTGCTGACTGTGTAGTTACCTTGAAACAGACATTGTCTGTCCTGCCCTGGTACGCACTGCACAATGCCATGCTCAGACGATGTTGTTGTAACAGATCCATGTCGGCTATGTATAGTGTTCTCACTCATGTGTCCCCTTTCCGAAGTGACAGTGTGCTTGTAGAGCTTGGCAGTTTGTCCACCGATAGCACAATGCTTAAGTAGCACTCACCCTGCAGATGTTGGGTGCATTGCTACTTCCCTTGTTAGTATGACTATCTAACTTCTTGAGTCTGGCTACTTGCGTTGTGTGAATTGACACCAGTATGTGGTATCAACATGAGCTTCGCGTTCCTGTTTCCTGCAGGCCCTTGCATCTCAGCTTCCTGAGGGGACCATCCAATATGGTTGTGGTGTGGAAGCTGTTGAAACCTCTAAGAATGGTACGTGTAGAGCAGGATGCAGGGTTGTTATAGGGGCGGAAGCTAGTAAATCCAGGGGCATCTAGAGACTAGTCTGGCACAGCCCAAACAGATCACCACAAAATGTTCAGCCACTTCGGTAATACCAAGGTGGTCAGAGCAGAACCTTCCCTTAGGCCTTCCATATTTGGCCTGTTTGGCCTACCACAAGCTCCCTTCTGGTCTGAAAGGAAACTGTCTTTGAGGTATATAGCAAACTGCATCCATGTGTTAGGGGATGGGGGAGGTTGATGGAGGTGCAAAGAGCCTGTGTAGGTGAAGGAGGGGAGGGAGGTAACAGGACAACTTACTGGTTTCAGCAACTGCTTTAAGTCCTTTAAGCCCCTATTAGACCAAAGGCTTGGATCATCAGACATCATGTTTGACCCCTCCTCCTATGCAGCAGCACTAAATCCTTTTTGTGAGTGTATCGTGGATTTCTCTGCATGAAAACCCGCTTTGCACTGGCACATGGAGGGCAGATGGAGGGCGTGATATTTTCAAACCTTGATAGTGGACCAAGCAGCAGACCTACATACATGCATACATGGCTCTCTACACAGGGTGCTGCTACCAGCTTCAGGATCTTCTCTTGCCCGTGACTGGAATCGTGCCATACAGTCAAATCGGGCATCACGTGCGTATAGTGAGTTTGGAAACCCCTTGAGTTGCGTGTTGGCTCCGGGTTCTTTTTCTTCTTGTAACTTTCAAACCGTGTGTTTCACAATGCATCCCCTTATTGCAGCATGTATGAGGGTGTGTCAGGTCACTGTTAACATGGAATGGTCCTTTGCATTGTACCAGCTGATCAAGACGCAGTCATGGCTGCTGTCATGGTAGTTGCCATGAGTGGTGTCGTTGTTGTTGTTGTTAAGTTGATTCGAAACTGCAAAGGGGATGTCAATGGTGCACCAACTTTGACAAGGAAGGGCCAGTGGACTATGGAAGCCTCATTCCCCTCCAGCCCCTCAACAAAACATCAACCTCCCCTTGATATAAAGGCTCCTGCAGTCCTCTTTCAGACACCTCTCCCCATTACCCCCTCCCCTTGCCTTACCCCCCCCCCCAAAAAAAAAATTTTACCCCCCTTCCACCCCCTCACCAACATCAACTCCCCCTCGCTGTGAAGCCTCCTGCAGCCCTCTCTCAGACACCTCTCCCCTTAGCCTCCCCCCCTCCCTCCCCTTCCCACCCCCTCACCAAAACATCAACGTCCCCTCGATGTGAAGGCTCCTGCAGCCCTCTCCCAGACACCCCCCCCCCTTACCCCTCCCCCTCCCCCTCCCCCCCTTCCCCTAACAGAAACCCTGATACCCCCATCCCACCCCCTCATCAAATCATCAACCTCCCCTTGATGTGAATGGTCCTGCACCCCCCTCCTTACCAGGAATGTTGACTCACAGTACTTTGTCCTTGTTGTTCTGCTCACTGGCTGCGGTGCAGGCACGCCTGTGCTACAGTTGAGCACTGGAGAGAGGCTGGAGGCTCCCTTGGTGGTGGGAGCTGATGGTGTGAACAGCAAGGTGGCAACATACTTGGAACTTCCTAAACCTAACTATGCAGGATACATAGGCTTCAGGTGGGGTTGATGAGGGGTGAAAAAAGCTTGAAAGCAGCAGGAAGTGGGCTGATCTGATGCCTTTTAGGGTTTGAGGGGGGCCCCTTGCTCGCAATTCTTTTTTAGTTTTTCTGTCAGGCTGGCAGAGCTATGCAGGGTTGGTGTTCATTGCGGTTTGAAGTTTGGTGGGACTATTGACAGGGCGTGGCAGCTTTGATATCACTTCTTTTTTGTAAGAAGGTAGTTTGAGGGATATAATCATGCATGGGGGTTTCTGGGGTACGTTGTTAGGAAAGTGTGGTAAAGGACGGCAGCTAGGAGTAAAAATGGCAGCGTTACTGGTGTGTGACATAGCATGACATGCGCTGAGGACCTACCAGCAGTAGCGGCAGCAGCAGCAGCTAGCATAACAGCACTGCTTTTGAATCTCTCCTGCTACTGCTATGATTACAATAAGCAGTCTTGCTGCCATCTGCAGTTGCTGTCATTCTTTCTCTGTCTTTCAAGAAGAGGGCAGAGATATCATAGACCACGATGTAAGAATGGTGGAGAGAAACAAGGGCTGGAGACGTTATGTTGCTGTAAAAGGACAAAGGAAGAGAACAGCAGCTATAAGACAAATGCGATCCCAACAACCCAGGAGCTGTCTGTGCAGCCAAACTCTGAACCCTAACACTGACCCTATATTTCATAGATGTGCACTCAAAGAGTGCACATCTATGAAATGTGCGCTCATTATGATTTCTTCACCCTGTTTTGTAAACGCAATAGCTTTCCTATAGCTACGATGGCTTCATCCCAGATCGAACCTGTGACCATTCTCAGAAGTACCCAATGTTCTGACTTCCTGTGGGGTGCAGGGGTATAGCAAACTTCAAAGACGGTGTCCCCATGCCACTCAACACTCTCCGTCAGATGTTTGGTGAAGGGCGGAGGGCAGGGATGTACCCTATCAGTCCAACGGAGTGCTACTGGTACTTAACCACCAACCTTCCCCAGGTAAATGCTGGTTTGTTGTTGTGGTGAAGCGAAGTGAACTGCAGCAAAGAAGGGACTTGACCAATGCTGACCAACATCTATGCCTCCAAGCCACAGCACATAAACACATTTTTCAGCCCAGGCAACCTTGTGGTGACACTGGGTTAAACTTTGACGCAAAATTTTCTTGGGGCAATTGAGCTCAACAGTGTACCCGGTGCCAGGGAGCCCCCCCCCCCCCTTCTGCATTCTGCAGGGCAGTTTGCATGTGTTTGCATGTGCAGTCTGCAGGGCAGTTTGCATTTGCAGTCTGCAAAGTGCTTTAGTTCTGATATGTATAGTAGTTCGCAAGGTAGTTCCCATTAGCAGTCTGCAGGGCACTTCCACTTGGCACTCTGCACAGCAGTAGAAAACCAAACAACAAGAGGGCATGATATCTTGTTTTAGCAGATGTTGATTGTGTCACCACGTTAAGGTCTGGTCAGGTGATGCTGTCAGAACAATGTCCACATAATTCTCTGTGCTGAATACTGTCTGCAATAGACTGTTGAGGAACTACGTGGTTGTCTCTTTGATCCAACTCTTCTGAGTCGATGGGCCATGCTGCATTGCCGATGATTATGTCACTACACGTCTTAGCTCCATCCCTAAACCCTAGACCTTCATGCTATGTTGTGAAAAGGGAGCACAAACTGCCGATGAGCCATTTCACATTGCTTGGTTTGACTTCTGACTGGCGTGGACTTGCGTACTCTTCTGTTGGCCTTGAACAAGGCATCAAATTGTGTGACTTGCTGTTAACTTGGACAACTGGTCAACGCAAGGCAAGTCAGTGCTGGGTTGGCCTGATAAACATTGGCTAGCAAGGGCTGAAGCGTGGGCTGGTGGCAGCCAGTGTGGGATTCTTGAATAGAAACCTTGAGCATGCCACTGGAACCAAAGTTGGCTCCTCGTGGGTGGCGCTGCCCCACCAGCGCCCCACTTTAATGGGACCATTTGGTAATCTGGTATGTTCATTGTTTTAAAAGACGTTGTGGTATGGCAGCAGCAGCCAGACCAATAGTCATTCTGCAATGCCTGACTTTACAAGCACTGATGAACTCCCCCCTCCTTGTCCTCTTCCCCTTTCCCTGTTGCTGCTGCTTCTTCTGCTGTAGAATGCCCCGAGCAATCGCGACCCAGCCGCCTTAGCAGCAGAAGCAGCAGCTATAGTCAAAGGCTGGTCCTGGGACATCAGCGAGGCTGTAGCAAACACCCCACCAGAGACTTTGACCAGAAGTCGTATAGTCGACCGCTGGACTTCTGGCAGTGTGGGGCGTGGCACAGTGACTGTCATAGGGGATGGCTTACACCCTATGACCCCGAACTTGGGCCAGGGAGGCTGTACCGCCTTAGAAGACGGCGTAGTGCTTGCACAGGCTGTAGCAGGTGCTCTAAGAAGCAGTGGCAGTAGCAGCAGCGGCCAGATTGACTGGTCAACACAGCAAATGACGGCTGTAGCAGCTGCGCTACGGGATTTCGAGCAGCAGCGGGGCAAGCGGTGTCTGCCACTGGTTGTCAGGTCTTGGGCCTTTGGGTTTGCACTGCAGAACCCTTTGCCCCCAGTGTGTGCTGCAAGGGATTGGTTCATAGGCAATGCCTTCAGCCCTGCGCATTTCTTGGACCATACTGCTTTTGATTGTGGGAAGCTGCCAGAGCCTGTAGCAGCTGTAGCAACAAGGTGATTGTGTTCAGTGCCGAGGAACTCGTATAGTTCAGTAGTGCCGTAGAGAGCATGCAATGAGTAGGTAGGGGAAGCCCGAAGCCCGTGCTTGATATATCTGACATGCTTGATGTATCTAACAGGAATGGTGAATGAAGATATGAGAATCGCTAAAAGTTAACCTAAGGTGATGTCAGATGTTGTCGATGCGCGCAGAGGAGGTCACGCCTCTCTGGCTATCTGACATGAATGATAAATGAAGAGGCCGGCAAGACTGGAATGTACCCTAGGGGGAAGTGCCGCCTATGGAAGCAATTGAGGTCACACCTCTCTTGCTAGCATAGATTTTGTTAAAAGGGACCACTGCACAGCCCTCCGGGCCGTGCAGCACCCAAGCATGCGGACTCCAACCAGTTTGTTAGGGTTGTGGGGTGAGTAGAGAGCCAAAGGGCTGCAAATTCTAGTGAGGCTGAGTCAAGTAGATTTTGTGATGCTTCGCTAGCAACGCTGCTGTAACGAAGGTATCGAGGCCCATAGGATCATCATGGTTAGCGATGTGACAAAACTGCAACACAGCTTAATATGTGCCCTGAAATTATTACACATCCCGGAGTTTTTCTGCTGCATGGTTTTGATTTGGAGCTTCTGACTGGCTTTATATGTACTTGAATTTATTGTTGTGCAAATTGTTGAAACTGGTGGGAGTCATGTGGCGGGTGCTGTGGCACGGCCCGAAAGCTGTGCAGTGATCTATCTCACATACATTGTTGAAAATGCTTGGCTTGCTGTTGACTAGAATTATTAAATTACCAAATTACCATTACACCCTACCACTGTACCCTACCACTGTACCCCGGGGGCCCCTTGTAACTGAGTCTAACTGAGCTTAACTGAGCTTAACTGGGCTTAACTGAGCCTAACTGAGGACGTTCAGTTACATAACTGAGCTCAAACTGAGCCGTATTGGTTGAGTGGCCGTCAGTTACATAACTGAGTATAACTGAGCCTTCCTCAGTTACGTAACTGAGCTTACAACAACAACAACAACAAACATTTAAGGTGTGGCAACCGCAAAGGACTGCTAGGTCGAAACGACCAAACACACCATCGGATGGATCCAAGCACAATGGCTTCCAGACCACCAATCAACCAAGCAGTACTGATACCGAAACATGTATCCAGGCAAGACAGAGCCCATGATCAAGAACACCACCCACTCCTCCATCGGTTGCAAGGGCATGGCAAACAATGACGATTACCACGGGCTGGAGATGTACAAGAACCATGCAAATAAGTCAACCACAGAGGGATATATGCAACCAGACCCAACCACCATGGAATGTGGCCACCATGGAATGTGGCCGAATCAATCCCTCAAAGTCAAGGCAACGCTCCTATCGAGACAGAGCCCATGATCAAGAACACCACCCACTCCTCCATCGGTTGCAATGGCATGGCAAACAATGACGATTACCACGGGCTGGAGATAAGGGGCTAGCCACTACAGCTACTACATGTCTCACTTTTCAGAGCCGTCCAGATGGTTGTGTAGTTGCTTGTAGTAAGAGCAGAATCATGGTGCTCATGTCTTGTATGTTCAGGATGCATGTTTTACTACATTTTGCTACAAACTACACAGGAAGTTGACTCCCCCAGGGCAATCCTTACTACATACTACGGCAGGTCCAAGGGAATTCTGTAGTGACTGTAGTAAAATTCAATAAAATTAACTTGTTTTGTAGTAACTCTAGGGTCATTACTGGCAATGATTACTACATTTTACTACAAACTACGAGAGAAGTGCCCTTTCACAGGCAGATGCTACTACATGCTACAGCCCATTTTGGAAAAAGTGTAGTAAGTGTATGGTCAGGGTAGTTGAGGTGACGTGTCTTGTAGTCCAGCCTTACTACAAGCTACTACATGGGTCTACAGAGCGGCTCTGAATATTGAGACACGTAGTAACTGTAGTGGCTAGCCCCTTCTGGAGATGTACAAGAACCATGCAAAGGACTCAACCACAGAGGGATATATGCAACCAGACTCAACCAACATGAAATGCATGTGGCCGAATCAATCCCTGAAAGGTCAAGGCAACGCTCCTAGCGATTGCAGGCAGGTGCGGATGATGGGATACAGCAGTCCTCCGATGCCAGTCCACAAATAGCATCAAAGAGAAAGTTGCATCAACCATAATGGCTGGCCACAAGCATGGAGTGCTATAGGCCAGCCCAGCAACAGCTGGCCCCCCTCCATAGGCAAGCTGCTGCTGCGCACCACGGGACACAACGTATCGCACAGCTGTCTGAAGAGGCTAATCATCAGGTTGTCAAAGCATAGAGCCCAATGGCTGCCACCAGCCCACCCTGGATCCCGTGCTGGCCAATGTCTGTCAGGCCAGCCCATTTCGACTTGCCGTGCGCTGCCCGGTGGACCCAGTCAGCCGCAAGCCAAGCAGTTTAATGCCTTGCTCGGGGCTCGGGGCTTAACTGAGCTATCTAACTGAAATTGGCTCAGTTAAATGCACAACTGACCAGTTAAGCTCAGTTAAGCCCAGTTATGCTCAGTTAAGACCTTTAACTGAGCTGGCCCTGTGTAACTGAGCCATAAATGAGCCTAACTGAGTTTAACTGAGTCAGTTAAGCTCAGTTATGGCTCAGTTAAGCCCTTCAGTTAAAATTTTGGCTCAGTTACAAGGGGGGGTACAGTGGTAGTTGGCCAACTAGCCCAGATGGTGAGGGCATGGGAAGTTGAACTGGGCTGGTCTGACATCCACTGGTATTAAGCTGGTGGCAGCCATTTTTAAGCCTTCGGAATTTCATTTGCTTTGAGTATGCCGTTGGAGCAGATATTGGCTCCTTGCTTGTTGCATTACAAAGGTTGCGAACAATGTTCGATCTCCCATGGGCCACGAAGTAGGCCTGCAGGCCAGTGCCGGGAGGGTTTTCAGTCCCCCAACTTGTATTGTATTGTATTGTATTGTTGGTGGCGCTGTCTCCGTCGGCGTCCTATTTTGATGGGGCCGCCGCCAGTCGGTCATGGTACGTTATGAGTGGTACTTTGCTGTGCCTTGTAAGTACGGGCCCAGCTGGCGCTGGCCTCTAATGCCCTAATTTAGCACGACAGGGGGGAAGAGGGGTCGGGTATGGTGCGGCAGCAATTTGTGGCAGTTGACTTGCTTCAGCACTCAGTTGGAGTGTTAATGGGCCACCGTCAACTGCTTGTTTTCAGGTCATTGGCGACTCTTTGGGATTCTGCACCTTTCTCTACTCATTAGATCATCACCGATGGAACCCATCCTCGTGCAGCTTACCTTCAATTATGAGCGCATGCTCATTTAGCCCATAACCTCCATCCGGCTGCCAATGGACGCCCTCTGAGCTATCCGGTAAAGCTGGTACTTCACGAGCGATGGCAGCCCAGCCTTCATGCAGCCTTAAAACATCTTGAAAATTGTATTCTTGTTATACGGTTGGGGTTTTGTTGGCGCCAATGATGAAGTGCATGGACTGGGGCTGTACCTGGCTCACTGCTGCACACGGGCTCAATACCATGGGATGCATGCAGTGTTCCACGCTCAAGGGTGCTATAATTATGCATCTCGCTCAGCTCCTCATCAATTATTGGAATGTCATCAAGTGGATTCAGCAAGCCCAGTATTGATCAGAGATCAACAAAGGTACGCATAAAGGGAAGTAAAACCGTCCATCCAATATAGCGCAAGGGAGCGGTTATTCATTGCACCTGACCTGCGCTGCAATAGCAAGCGTAAGATGCACAAGCAGTCAAGCACTCGGAACATTTCAGGATCATTTACTGCAGTGTCAGGTGCGGGTGCGAGCTGCTCATTGGATTATTCAGTCATTGCCTATGTCCTTTCGCCCATGCTCTGAGACAATGGTTAAGCTAGCTAGCCCACCCACGCTAGGGAGCCATTGCAGTTCCAAGCCCCTAGTGGGTACCACTTGCATGTTGTACCCGCAACGAGTTGTAGAGCAACGCTAAGCTGTATCAAATTAAACGATATGTAACCCCCGGGAATTTCTATAGAGCCAGGCGCTGGTGGCCTACAACCGCTGATTCCGTTCTTCTGAACGTGCATCTGCTCCCTGCTCGTGGCCTACTTCCAAGAGCCTGACAGTCAGCTGACAATGGACGATTCTGCCTGATCTTAAAGAAGCATGCAAAGGGAGCCTGACGATACAAGCACCGGCGTTCCTGACAATCCAAAGCTGCAACCAAAACCGCCCAGCAGCATGCTCAGAACACTGCTGCGAGCAGCGACATGTGGCTACATGGAGCCCCATGCACCTGTATCAGCTGCACGGATGTCGGAGCGCACCATAAGCGCAAGCCATGCAGCTAGAACTGGGACCTCCGTGGACGCCCAGGCCTCTAACCACCAGCAGCCCACGACAGCTGGACTTGTGAACACATTAACAGCATATGCTACCCCATCCAAGCAGCACAAGCGCAGGCGCCTGGAAAAGGACCACCAACACCCTCACGGGTTAAAATGGGTCACGAATTGCTTCCGACCACGAAGCAGATCACCTGTAGCACCAGCAGCTGCTACTCCAGCAGAGCCAGCTGACCGACTTAGACCTGACAGCTTACAACTAAAAAGTATCAATCACCATGACCAGCGGAACGAGCAGCAGTCAGGACAGCAAGCAGCTGGGAGCATCAGTGCCATGGAGTTTGAAGCAGCTGGCACTGAAGCAGCAGCTAATAAGAACAGAAAAGCAAAGAAGCCCAAGCATGTGCGCCCCACACATTTCTTAGCAGCAAGAGTGTCACACTCCGAGCAGGTGAGGCCCAAATATGAAGCATCCTGCCTAAGAACTCAACAAAATCCCGAATCGCAACTGGGGGAAGCTTGGAGGGGTTGCCAACTTGAAGTTAGTGTCTGCGGCCTGCAGCACATGCTATGCCCCTAACTGCCCTATGACCATCTGTCCCTGGCATATCCCTGGTCCTGCAATTATTACATTTCATGCTGTGCCATAGCATGAATTGCCATCGCACTAGTCCCGCACCTCAAAAAAGCCGTCACAAAGACAGGGAGGTGGAACAGCCCTATCCCTGGACCTATCCTACATCAACTTGCTTCAATCATGTCTAGCTGAAGGAAGAGATGCATATTGACACCGCCTGCATAATGTCTGCCTCTTAAAGCCCGCAAGCGCTCATCCTGGTGGCCTCCTACTCCAGCCACCACCCATGCAGCTGTACCTCTGTGAGACTCCGCCTTTTACCCTCATGCTCCAATGCTGAAAAGGGCGGCACTGCGCTTGTCATGATCACATCTCATAACATGCCATAGCAAAAGAGTGACATAGGCCCCGCACCCCTAGCCGTTTTATAAATAACAGCGAGGTGGAGTAGAATACGGGTTTTTGCCGGCATGCAACCATAAAATTGCCTAAACATGAGGACTGCTCTTGTCTCCGGCCCTCCCCAGGTGCTGTCCTGCATCAACACGGTCCAGTCATGTCTAGCTAAAGGTGCACCTGCGCTGAGTCCCTGCTTGCTAGACCCTGCCACGGCACATCTCACATTCATGGTGCTAAACCTTGAACAGGTGAGAGGGGGCCTCAGAAGGGAGCACCACAATCTTGGGATGAGAAGCAGAAGGTCCCAGGTTCAATTCCTGGTAGGATCGTAGAAATTCATAGCATTGCTTATCAGGGCTGGGGGGTGGGGTCTGAGATTAATTGTAGGGCTATGCCGTTGTGCAGCAACTAAACTATTGAAGGGGCCTCAGAAGGGAGCACCACAATCCTTCTGGAAAAGAGTGGGCGCAGGGCCTAAAATCCTGGGGGCCAGGGAGTGGTCCGAGCCCACTTTGGAGCCGATGACAAGTGCAAAACCACGTACTCCAAGGGGACTTTCCTGCGATTTATGTGGGCCTCCCCTTTGTTGTAGCTGCTGAGTAGGCAGCATTGGATTAAACACACATACACACACATGTACGTAAAGCAATTCTGCTTATTGTGCGTGTTACGGCTTCATATGCAACAAAGATTCTCTCTTTCTCAGTGAATGCCGATGGGGATCTCCATGAACCTGCATTCATGCAGCAGGTGGTGATGTCCACAATCATTCTCCAGAGGAACAGCAATGCATCTTGTTATTCTTTCAAATAAGGGGATTCTGTCCAGCAAGTCTTTCTCATATGTAGCTTGAGTGTTTAAATCAGGGGTCTGTATGATTCCTATAGCGGGTTGGACAGTTGTGCCATTGCGGACTGACCAGAGGACGAATACGGAAGGGGGTATGGGCAGCAGTCCACACGAAATGTGTTTATCTGTGTGGCAGTCTGATTTATCAGTCAAAGGCATACGGTATGTGCGCGTCCACATGCATGCAGCTCCTGTCACATGCAGCAGGTGGAGGTCTCAAAGCACACTTGCAGAGATGCCTAGTTCCTCTCGTCCCTATAGCAACTACACATGTTGCAATGGACCAGCAATAGATGAGCGTGTTCACTTCATCCTTCTAAAGCTGCAACCCTGAAGACACTTTGTAAGATGCTCCCTGTTCATTGCCACGCCTCAGTGAGGCATTTAGCATAAGTATTCCTTAGAAGACTATTGCCTGCTTCAAGGCTGAGCTCGCCTATATAATTCCTGCAGGCTGGTGTTGCTGCCGCTGTGGAAGTGTTAGAGAATGTCAGGGAACAGCAGCAGCGGCTACAGTCTGCGTCTGGGAAACATCAGCAGCAGCAACTACAGAATGATAGTGTGCTGCCGCATGAGGCGCAGCAAGAAGAGCAGCAGCAGCGCCAGCAGCAGGAAGAGCAGGGGCAGCAGCAGCAGCAGCAGAGGCAGTCAGCTACCAAGGACCCCACTAGCCACACCCAGCAGCAGCAGGAAGACCAGCAGGGGCAGCAGCTGAATCTGTCTGGTGGGCAGCAGCAAGAGCAGGAGCAGGAGGAGCAGAAGCTAGAGCTAGGCACCGAGCAGCAGCTGCAGTGCACACAACAGCAGCAGCAGTCTGGTTGCCTGGGCCCAATAGAGCTCCAGCTTGCGGGACTGGGAAACTTTAATGGCAAGGTAGGGGTGGCTTTGTTTTAGTATCCACAGAGCAACAGGTGTCCAGATACCGACATTGTTCCTTCTGAAAATAGTCATTAATGCAACTTGTCAGGTGCCAATCTCGTGCCACGGTAGAGCTCAAGCAGGCCAGCCTGGTGATACACTAGATCCTGATGTCCCAGGCTAAATCTGATCTTCTGAAACAACTACCGGTATGTATGACAGAAACCAATGCAGAGATTGCATGCCCTCTCACCCCAAAAAGCCGTACAGTACAGGTTCGAACACACTAATTGCACCGACTCCTGTGTTTGATTGCTGTAGGTTCTGTTTCTGAAAGTGGTTGAGGGCCCAGGCCTGGTTCAGCTGCATGGCCTAGCTGCTCTGCTGTCTGAAGCCTTTCAGGGTTCAGGGCTGTTGGCAGATGACAAGGCCTTTGAACCCCATGTCACTCTTGCGAAGACAAGCAGGATGATTGGTAGAAGAGGCAGAGGTGTGGGGGGTCAGGAGCAGGGATTGATGCAACTGACTGAAGATTAGGCACATGCAATTGATGGAAGTTTGCTTTGGGTTGCCAGATCTGTTTGTATGGTCCATTGTAGCCTGCCTGGTTGGACTTACATGCATGTGCTGTACTACATACATAGGCATTTGGTTTCCAATAGGGCATGCAGCTCCATCACACCAGCACGTGGTCACCCTAGCAGCTTTGATGCACTCTTTTATATAAATAAAAAATTATAAGAATAATTATAAGAAAAACTACTTGCGCAGGAGTTGGGTCTCTAATGATTGCGCAGGAGTTGGGTCTGGCCACTTGCTGGCACATTAGGCTTGTGCTGTATGGAGGGCGGCAGAACGCCTGCAGCAATAGCTCCAACACAGATGCAGAATGTGATTGTGGATCAGCTGTGTGGACCTCAAGTAGTGGAGATTACAGAACAACGTGCTCTAGAACCTCAGCCATAGAACCTGGAGAGGCCTTAAAGCCCATGCCTACTACCGTATGAAATTGGTCGAACCGCGCTGGAGATTTCCGTTGGGGGGCTCAGCTGTTCTGCAAGGCCATGTGCAAAGCCTTCTCTTGTGCGCCTTTAGTTGCCTCTGAAAGCCTAGTCTGAGTGTATGTTCTGATCCCCTGCTTTGTTGACTGCACGCCGGTATGCTCTAAATCATGCACTTACAGACCCGATTTTCAGCTCTCATCAAGGGTATTTCAAGAATTGATTGATTCATTGAATGATGCCTTTCTGCCGTGCTGCAACCTGCAGGAAGAGCTCCCAAGCATATGCCCATGGATTTGTTTGACCCCCACCTGGAGATAGATGCCGGAACAGTGCAGGTCAATGAGGTGGTGTTGTGCAGCATGAATGGACGTAAGCCAGGGGAATTCTACGTGGTGGAGGCAGCGTTGGACTTGACAGGAGATAAGGAGGTAAAGCTGCTGCGACCTGTAGCAACCAAGCATGCAATTGATGCTGCTGGTGATGTTGATGGTGGCGCTGGTGGTGCGGGCGGCAGTTGTTGTGCTGCTGCTGTTTGTGGGGACGTTTCCGGTGGGTCTGTGCGGCCTGCTGGTGACGTAGCTGCAATTGTCAGCATGCAGCAGCAGTAGTAGCGGTACTGGTGCTTGCTGTGATGTCAGTTTAATGGTATGGCTGGTGCTGGTGGTCATGCTTGAACGATTTGTACTGCATGCCAACATGGATCATATTGAATGAAAAATAGCAAAGCTGGACTGGAACGTATGCTAAGTAAGGTGATGTGCTGCTGATGCATGCTGGTAAACAGTGAAGTCACGCCTGCTGGTGCTCATGGTGCAACAAGCTGCAGCATTTGGTTATGCCTTTGTATCAGAATGCCTAGACTATAGGCGCTTTGAAGCATCCGACCTTCTACCTTATGCAACTAGGGAGACACTAGAGGAGCTAGGTCTGGTTGGTTATCAAATTGATACGTTTTCGTCTGACTATGATGATTATATTGATGAGTCTGGCATGGTGTATGATGCCCATGGAGCCTAGTTTGGCTCCGTTCCGGGCGCCCCCTTTGTGGGGCCACTTTGTAATCTGTAATCTGTATACTGCTCCTGCTGCTGCTGGCAGCTGCAATCATTCTGACAGTCATCGATAAGGTCCCGTTCTGAATTTTGGCAGGCACGCACGTTACGGCATTTTACCTTTCCGCTGGCCATGGTCCATCGGATATACCCTACACTACTGACTACAGATCACACATACATCAACCCCACCCTGCATTCTTGGGGGGCGGCCTTGAACCAAACCGGGTCGGGATTTTGTGGGATACCGGTACAAGACAACAATGACACCAAAGTCCGCAGCAGGGGCTGTACCACCAGGTTGGCTAAGAGCAGCGTCTCTCAAGAACATGCAGCCATAAAAGAAATGTGCGGCTTGAGGGTCCACTCCCTTAACATATGCAAGAAGGGATTTCCCCCCTTCTCTGCGTAGTTCTCTCTCTCTCTCTCTGTGCTTGATACATCAACATGAAACTTTCATTATAATGCATTCATGATGATTGCATTATAATCTCAGTAACCTCAGCAACACGCACGACACAGTTCAGTTCTCACAACCCTCACTTCCACACCTACATATATACAGTTTCACAAAGGCTCGACAGCACAAGCAAGGCAGCCAGCACACAGACAACGCTAGGAAACTTTGCCTTTTCCTGCTCTCCCCTGCCCTTGCTGAGATCTCTGACCCCGCCCTGCTTGTCGCTCAGAATGCTTCCTTGTGGAACCTAGCTGCTTTGCAAGAAAGCTGTGAGGAAATAGTACTTCAAACCAATTTAGACAAACACCTCTATCATATACCTTACTCGTTGAGGCGCCACATGACTGACCTGCAGCCCGTAGAACTGTCTGTGCCCCAGCTGCTGCAGGTGACTGCTGCTTATATGCAGTTGTCCTTTCCTGCACCGGATGCTTCTCAGGGACCTCCCCATCTTCCTCCTTCTCCTGCTGCTGCTGCTCCTTTCCTATGACTTCCTGCTGCTGCTGCTCCCCCCCTTGCTGCTCTTGCTGCCCCTGCAGTTGATCTCTCTCCCACTGCCGGCGCTTATGAACTTCATATGTGGTCTGGCCTTGGCAGATGTTCCAGCTTTGATAAGCCAAAAAGAAGAACATCAGACCTCCGGCGATGATGAAGAACAATTCCAAGGCCAAGGGGATAGGGTAGTACACCATGACCCACTCAGCCAACCTGCATAAGAAGCGGGGAGCCAAAGAAGCAGCTAGCTTTGTCACAACGCAACAATGTCCCTGCTGTGGTTACCTGCTGCTGCTAATTTGTACCCTCTCGCCATCACTCTCATCTTCCGTTAGAACACTGCTCCATTCATCTCTGAAAGGACGCTATTGCTCAAGGTATTGCCTCTTACATTGGTTGCTTGTGTGCAAATGAGCGCACAGCATGCAGCATCTTACATCAAGCCCTCTGCAGTACAGTCAAGCATATGTATAGTTCCGTGTCCAGTACAATGGCTCAGTATAAAAATTCCACACTGCGGATATTAGCTAGAGTTGCCGGAGCGCTTAGCTCTCAAGCTATAAGTGCTAAGATAGGCTGGCTGGCATGCAAGGGGCAAGGTGCAAGGAAGATCCTCACAGCTCATCGCAAAATCCTGACCTGCTCCACCATGAGATACTCAATTTGTGGAGTCTAGTCCACGGGCACTGCCGTCATGCCTTGGCACACACAACATGTGCTTCTTGGGTCTTAAAAAACCCCTGTGCCCCCTTGAATGATGCCATGATGTTTCTATGGCCTCCACCCAAGCCGATTACTGCCAATTATCTAAGCAAACTCTCCATACCTCGCAGGTTGGGTGTATAATGGTACCGGCTTCCTAGTCTTGGGGTGTGGCGTAAAGTAGCTCAAGATGCCACTCCTTTTCAGCTCGCCTAGCATGATCACCAGGGTCAACAGGCTGCCATATATGCACAACATGAGGTTGGCAGCGAGGAAGGCCAGGAACAAGCGGGTGTTGAACAGGCCAACACAGTTGTTCAACCACCCACAATGGTGGTCAAACCTGGCTATGCAGCTGCATGTCACAACGCAGGAAGTACAGGCAGCTAAAGAGGAAAATGAGAGAGTAGACAACCACAGCAGTGACGTAATGCCACAGCACAGCATAGCACAGCACAGGAAGCATACATCACAACCATACAGCTCCAATAGCAAGCAGGGGGGTCAGTTGCCATCCGCTCATCGGCGAGTTGCATATGCTGCTGACATGCTCCCAGACGCAGGCAGAGCCAAAGTCATGAAATCCTGGAATGACTATATGCAGACCGAATAATTGAACCAGATGAGAACCAAACCTCAAAGCCACACAGCAATGCCCCTCGGTCAAAACAATAACAGAATAGAGATCATTACTGCAAGCCATAACAATCATCCATGAAGACAAAACAATGGCAAATAATGTGAAGGACTTTCTCCAGGAACACCCAGCATGCAATCCCACAAGCTTGCCCCCTAAACTGCCCTTTCCCGCTTTCAGGTGCTGTATAGCAGCTCGTGTGTGGGCAAGTCCACCATTGTTTGTGTGGCTTCATGATTGTGATCAGGAGCCTTGTGTTGATGGCCTGAATTTGGTCGGCCATTGGCATAGCTCGTCAAGCGTTTTGATAGATTAATTGATTGATTGGCTTCAGCTTTGAGCAGCCCCAATTCCCCACCTTCCGCAGATGGCGCAATGCTTTGATCTGCCTGGCCGCTGTATGTAGCAAGTACCACAGGTCTTCTCCGGGAAGAGGATGCCATCACATGGATAGGCAACTGCAAAGGACGCTGCATTGTGCTGGTTCACGCGCCCTGGATCTGACAAGCTTGCAACTACAAAGGTTGCAAGGCAGAGGCACACTGAAGCTGTGCCAGTGTATCTGCACACAGGCAAAAAGACGAGAGGGATAGTCAGGTCCAGCTCACAATTGGCTGAACAGCAGTGAGCGTCAGTGAATGGAGGCCCCGGACACCACGTAAGGTTTGGGAACCCAAATAAACATGTCAGAAAAGACGGTTTTCATTGCATGCACATGAAGATGTGAGGTTCTCAGCTGTCGCACCACGCTGATTATTCTTCAGGAACCACAGTAGCATCTCATAGAAGTGCACCCAGGCCTATTCCCATGCGTACACCTAGCAACAAAGGGGGCAGGAGCCACCACTCCTGCATATTCTATAGGAGATCAAGCATCTTCTGCTGCTGCTGCTTCACCTGCTGTGTGCTGTACTGCTTTTCGCAGCCATGCTACTGCTGCTTGGCTTGCACCCTGGTATGGCAGCCGCACTGCTGGCGCACTCACATGTGATAGGCAGCTGCAGTGTCATTTGGCAGCAGCTTGAATAGGTGCTCCCAGTACAGGAAGTAGCCGACACTGATAATGCTCAGGTAGCAGATCTGCATGGGGTTTAGGGGGTACCTTAGCACTTCGACCACTGCAGCTGATTTGGAGCTTGGGAGGGGCATTGTCATAGCTTAACCTGGAGGAAAGGATTGGATCTTTCGCAGCAGCATGCTGTGAGACTGTCAAGTGTTCTGAGGCCACGATCTCCACAAAGTCGCGTCACCACCCATCTGCAGGGTCCAACGCATTGTTGGCAATGTTTAGCGATGTGTGGACTGATCCAAGAGGGGTGGAGGCTTACTCAAGAGCGACAGCCCAACCAACTGTGACTGCCCAGTGCAGGTAGGGTAGGGGAGTCTTGCTGAATTGCGGAGCTTCTCCAAAGAGAAGTACAAAGATAAAAATTGCAGTGACACCGAAATAGGCGTACACAAAGGTGACAAACTCCATGCATATGTTTGGCTAATTACAAGCTGGGGCCTAAGGAGCGGTAGATGTGCGTGCACTGTATCTGGACCGACAACCCCGCCAATGATTAGTTTCAACTCATTGGATAGCGGTCAGCGGCAGGTGCGCGCTCGCATCAGCAGGCCTCGCGCTCTGATATGGGAAAGCTTAGTATGAATCCAGTAGCAGAAGCACTTCGCAGTCACCCGAGTTCTTCGCTTGGTTTCAAAGTGATGCACGCCAGCTAATCAGCGATCATGGCAAAACTGCATCACAACCCACCTTTACAATTGTTACCCATAGGGAAAACCACCAGAGTCATAGCAGACCGCAGCTTCAAGTTGCCCTTTTTGACATGCATTTTGACGGTGGCCTGCGGCAAACACAGTTTGGAGTCACTCTTCTTACCACGGAAGCCATTAGCTTTCGGTAAATCATAGGGAAGCCATGCTACGAGAATGCATACTGGCACCATGCGTGAGCGTGCAGATGCTTCTTTCCATGTGCGTTAACAACGGCCGTGACTTGAAAGTGATAGACCCTTGAACAGCCCTAAATGAAGAGCAAAACCTGCTGGCAGCAAGGGAGATAACATTAGCCCCAATCATGGCTACCGGAGATATTAAGGGGAACATTGCCAGTCTGCAGCGGCTTCTAAAACACATCAAGTACCCTAGCACCCTAGATGAAGTGGGGTACGCTCCCATGACAGCAACAGAAGCTGCAGCGTCTAGGTGGAAAGTAACATGGGTTTCCTTCAGGTTGCGACTGGGGGAGCCGTTAGCCGTCTTGCCTCTGCTCCACTATACCCTGCTGCAGTATTCTCGTCATGTAGCTGCTAGAATTGTTCAGCTGGGGTACCAGGTAAGGATCAGGATAACTTATGGCACGCCGTGAGAACAAGTAGTGTGTACTTGAAGCATTAAGAGGCTGTAATGGGCAGTTTGGCCTAAGGAGGTCCAATGACAGAGCGGTCTAGCCAAAGCAGGTGCATTGACGTGCTTCCAGTTCTAAGTGCACACAGCCATGTGCTTTTCGCCCTCCTTGAGGTGTATGTGTATGTGTTGCCCCTCCCACTCCGTAATCTATCATGTCTCTGCCGCACTGCATTGCTTCAAAGGCATTCACCGTCACACCTTGATCCAATGTTGGCCTCCACCATGATAGCTGTCCCAAACGAGCAGCTCCTACCCGACCCATCATTGTGCTTTCTCCTTCTGCTGCAGTTGCAAGGCAAAACTGATCAGCGATTTGTTGACAACGCATTTAAGCTATTCAGGGGGTATCTGAACGTGAAAACAGTGTTGACACCAGCGCAGTTCCTGGGCCAGGTGGGTACTGACATGTGGACTGGGTCTATTTGGCAACTCTGGGGCCACACAGACTCCTGTGAGTCATGGGCCCTGATTCAGAGTTACCCCATATCTGTACTTCATGGGGATTATGACATCTGTAGTGTCAGATCCTGTTTTGGATTTGGGCCATCCTAGCAGCAACATGCTCAGAACTCTCCAACTGATGGTCATCTTTCCCGCATGGTATCACCATAATTTAGAAGCCTGCGCCTTGAAGTAACAGCTACGGATGGCCGAGTTGACAAGTAGATGACAAGGCCGCAGTCAACATCAATGTCTTAAGGGCCACCATCACCCTGTACATGTGTTGACATATTGCTGCTGCAGGGGTTTGCTGAGCGGAAGCTTCTGTTGGTGTGTGATGTGATCAAGGCATGCAAGGAGATCCATGCAGCAGAAGCCAAGGCAGAAAGGCTGGCCGCCCAGCAGGTGTTCCTCAAGGTCTGTCATGTGTTTTTAAGCACATCCAGTGCTGCCTTGTAGCCTGGAGCATCTGCGACGCCACTTGATCTATTTGCAGATACGCCTGATGGGCTCGCCTTGTATTTGCATATTTTTGAGATAGCTACTGTCAGCTACTTTGTGTCTTTGAGGCACGCTGCCAAACCTTGAGGAGGTAATACATGCCTTTTGGGGTTTCAAAGCTCACTATCATAGATGGCTGTGGCACATTCCCAGGCAGTATCAAGGGACTGGCTATGAATGAGTGCATGGCATGGCTCTAGCAGCTGAGAGTTTGTTACAAAGCCCTGCCTTGCAGTGTTAATGTAGCTGACTTTGCTCTTTTTTGCGGCTTCCTCGCAGAGCCCAAAGAAAGCTCCTATGCCTGTTGATCCTCCTGCCTGCGAGGTGAGCCCAACTAGGCCATGGGGGACCCTTAGAGCCATCTGGGTGTTTCTGGTCAGCTGGGGAGGCAGCTCACACTGCTGGCTAGATGCCCCGCTGAGGCATCACCCCCACTAAAAGCATAAGAAGCTTTATGGCCTTGAGGAAGTTGCAGTTAACTGTAGTCTTATCTTAGTCATGCATTGCATGTTGCAGGTTCAAGTTACTCATTCGCTTCGTATAAGTATAGAAGACGGCTCTTGTCTAATATGATCATTCTCTGGCATTATGCGCATAATGCATGTGCTGAATCCATTAGCAGTGGTCACGAAATCAGTGTTCAAGCAACATACGATATTGCGGTAAGACCCCATTGTGGTTTATTCCTGATGGCTGCAGTTGATAGTGGGGAGTAGGGTCAAGAGCCCAGCCATGAAAAGGCGGACTGTGCTTATTGCCACAGATGCTGCACAGAGCCAGTATGATGTGCTGTTAGCAGGTACGGGGCTGCGATTGCCACTCTGTATTCTCACACATAACCTGTACCCTTGAAAAGACAACACTGGCAGCTAGGCTTACATCCTGAGGCGAAAGCTGCTGAAGTATCATGGTACAAAGCAGGGCGCATGAGTATAAGTGGAAGCCCTCCGCAGCAGGGGAAGTGATAGTCATGATTGTCAAAAGCATGGGGTGCGGGATGGTGTACCTAGCCAATTTGTGACATTGGCACAGTTGGTCGTGGTCATACAAGTCTGTCACAGGACAGGCCCAGATTTTATTTTCTGTAATGTCACTTTAACTCTTAACCAATAGATGCTCAACATGTTGGGCGACAATGCCCTTAGAACATGTTCTTGCAGATCAAATTAGAAGAGCTTTCAGACTGGCAACATAGTCCACTCAAGCAGATTCCAGTGACTATGCCGTAGGCCTAGCTCCAGCTTATGTTTTAGCAAGATTACAGTATTCAACATTTTGGCAGCAGGCAAGCACTGTTTGTAACAGACAGGAACTGAGGACTCTCCCAGCTCTCATGAAGATACTGCTCTGTCCCAGCAAATTGGATCCTGCAGCATGGCTGCAGGAGCGGTCAAGCAAGCAACATATGCAGCAGGCATGACCTCTGGAGCTGTCCCAAATGTTACAAAGCTGTGCTTCCATCCTTGTCCTTGATAGGTCCTCCTTCCCCGAGGGAGCTTGCTGAGTGGCCAGGTTGCAGCACAGCAAGCAAGGAGCAGCAGCAGGCACACCAGCGACTGCAGATAGCTTATGGCAGGGATCAGAACTTGCCAGCATCGCCCAACCCATGGCTTCAAGCGCACAGACAAGCAGGGAGCAATGGCAGGCATTTGCAGGGTCAGCAGCAGCAGGAGCAACTCCAGCAGCGTGGAAGAGAACAGCAGCAGCAGCAGATTGGAGCATTGCCATGGGAAGAGCAACAGGAGCAACAGCAGCGCACAACTTTGGAGGGCTTAGGGGCCCATTGGGCAGCAAGACAGGAGCTAAAACAGCAGCAGCAGCAGAGGGCAGGTGAAGGCCACTCATCACCCCAGCCACAGCGAGAGCAGAGCTACCAGCAACAATGCGTCTCTCTACAAGGGCGCCATGGGCATGTTAGAGAGGCAGAAGCTTCACATAGCATGCAGGTCAATAATGGTCAAGAACAGCAGCAGCGCCAGCAGCAGATCCAGCAGCAGCAGCAGCACTTCGGACGCAAGGCATTTGGTTCTGTCTTTGGGGCCCCACCGGAGGGATCTGCAGAGGGGCCTTCTGCCTCAGAAGCGCAAGGGTTAAGGTCTTCTGGTGTCCTTGGCCATCGTGCACAGTTTATAGCAGCAGCAGTAGCATCAGGTGCGGAGTATCCTGGGGCACCCATTACTCCTCTGTTGCACCCTAGTAAGAGCCCGATGACAAGCTCCCAGGAGGGGGCTCCCTATGGGATACCACTGATGGATTTGAATGAGCTCAATGTAGTAGGCACAGCGAAACAAAGCAGCCGACTGGCACAGCAGCAGCAGGGGCAGCACCAGCAGCAGTCGTTGCAATGCCACCAGCAGCAAGGGAATGCTCCTGGGGAGAACCAGCAGCAGCAGCAGCAGAGGCAGGAATGGCACTGCCAGCTGCCGTCTGCAAGTGAGCAACTGCCTGACCAGCAGCAGCACGCCCAGCACAGCTGTAGCAGGCAGTTAGCTGCAGTTGGCTCTGCTTCAGAGGCAGAAGGGGCAGGGGCAGTGCTGAGTCCGGATGTGCTAGAGCTGCTAGCTTCCCTGCAGGATAGGGTGCTAGAACTGGAGGCCAAGCTCAGCAAAGAGAGGTAAACAGGCTCCTTTGCTCCTCTACTACTTGGTGTGTGCCGATGTTTGGTATGACCTCAGCTCTCTTTGCTAGACTGCAGAGCTATCACATATGTGTGCAGCTGTCACAAGGTCTGGGAGCAGGTCATCTTTTTCACTTTGACCAGCTTTCAAATGGGAAGTTGGTTGAGCATGATGTGTGATAAATTTTTTCAAGTCGTAGGCAATTATAGGGTGAGTGGCTCCTAATGGACATCTTCTAACTGTGAGGGTGGTGAACACAGATCTGAGCGCACCTTGCTGCAGGGTACAGGGACAGTTGCGGCACCTGCTTTGTCTGCATTGGCATCACAGCAGGACTTTGATTTGGAGCTAAGTGTTGCCCTGCTGCAGAGAACAGCCTGCTAAGGCACAAGAGTCCCTTCAGGCACGGGTGACGCTTCTGGAAGGGCGGGTCCGCTTCTTGGAGAATCAGCTGCAAGTTGAGGGCCCTAGCAGTGGGGCAGCGATTGAAGCAGGAGCTGCAGAATGGCGCTCATCACCTTGGCGGCCTGCCGCAATGGGCAGGTGAGCATCTTGGGGCCTGAACCCAGCAACCACACATCGTGCTGTAATGTAGATCTTGGAATAGGCAACTGAGAAACCGCGGTGTGCTTCCATCCCTGGGTATATACAAAGGGAACCAAAGGACGGTTGTGACAATGCCATCGCGTCACTGCTGATGGGTGTAATTGTGTTTACCCAAGAAGGCAGCTTCAGTGTTTATGCCTGGCTGCTCCAACATTAAAGAGGAAAGAAACACATTGTGGCCGGTCCTGGCGCGGTGTGCATGATGTGCTTTTGACTACAGTTTGCCATTAGAAGGCTCCACACTTTCATGAGTGCCCGCATCCCTGGCAGTAGAATGGGATTTTTCTCCTGTTGTTTGCAACAGAGCAGCAGATTGTACTGGCATTGTATGAGGCACAATAGCTGATGGAGCCTGCTACGATGCACTCTGTAGAGCACACATTGGAGCATATGTGGCAATTGCATAGAGGTACTGCAGTTGCACCAATTTGCTCCTTGAGGGCATATACCGGTAGATGACATATAAGGATTTAACTCTTGCATCCATGCAGGCTATTTAGCTCAGGAGCTAGCCCATACGGCATGCGGCAGGCTTGGCAGCAGCAGCAGCAGCAGGAGTCTCCCTGGTCCAAAGCAAGCTCAGCGGGCCGGGGTGTACATGGTGGTCTACAAGCTGAGCAGCGAGGTCACCAAGCTGCTTACAGAGGCATGAGTGCTGCAGCAAGCCCCACGAGCTATAGGGGCTTTGGCAGTGCGCAGCAGCAACCTCAGGCCAGCATAGCAGCAGACGCAGGAAGGTTTGGCCATGGAGCTGCTTCAGAGGGTATTGCAGCAGGAGCGGCAGCTGCCCTTGATGATCTGGGGTTGGTTGGTAGCAGCAATGAGGATGATGGAGGTGATGATGATGCTGATATGCAGTCCATGCGGGCATCGGTGCAAGCTGCGCAGGTAGCAGCGGATGAAGCAGAGGCTGCTTTACGAAGGTCCTTTGGGGCCCTTGCGAGGGGGGTGGTGGAAGTGGGTGGGAAAAGGCGGGGTGAAGCTGGGCATGGGTCTCCAGCTGGGCGGTCTAAACTAGAGCGGGCAGCTGCTTTGGTGGAGGATGTGGAGGATATGTACCGGAAAGGGGAGGGGCTTGGCGCAGGGGATCAGGATGTGTGTCCCATGAAGCCCTGGAGGGTGCGAGATCGGATGTTCTGGAGGGAGGCAGCTGGTGCAGCAGCTGCAGCAGCTACTGCTGGTGGGGGTAGTGGTGGGGTGGGGCGGTATGATGCAACTAACCAGGGGAGATGGCAACATCATTCCCACCAGCAGCAGCAGCAAGTATGTACTTCAGATCTGATTAGCAACTTGGCATCCAGGTACAGCGAGGCCCAGAGTTTCCTCAGGAGCTTCAAAGACAGCGGAAGTGGGAGGATCTGAGGCAGACAGTAATGCTTGTGGACTTGGGAGTGGGCGGAATCGTTGCTTTTGTTGGTATTGTTGTATCCTTGACTTCATTACTTGTCAGGGCCTTGGGCCCTTTTATATCTGAGGGGAAGCACGGCCGCCAGCAGTTGCTGTCTGTTGTCTGTACGTCTGTATATTCCCCAGGTCCCGCTGAATGTCTTGTGTGTCTATCGTTCAAGCTATGTGCATGCCACCCTGCTATGCATGCCTGTCAACTTCAGTGCCGACTTTTGTACATCGTCGGCTCAGAGATAGGTAGCGAGGTGGGCAATAAAACTACCGGAGCAATACTAACAGTCGTAAGTTCAAGTCGGGAATGCCTTGTAGAGTTCTCACTCCGAAGTATCACCACGCACCCGCGGTAATAAATTGATGATGGGGACCGTTTATAAGCGCATGATAAGGACACAACGTCTTACTCTACTACGGCTTGTGCACCCTTTCGTCTTCCGTCCGGCGACTGCTGACTGCGAAGCTCTGGCCATGTCACTGGTAGCAGTTGCCGTGCAACACGCTTTCTAAATGCTCTATGTAAGAGTATGGCATGTGATTGCTTAGCGGTGAAGACAATCGTTAGCTAGTAAATAGGACGCTGCTCAGGTGGATCTGGCGATAAGAGAATTGTCTCAACCGCTTGAACTGTCATGCAAACTTGTTGGAGTGCATGACTTTTGAGGATCTTCTGCAAGTCGGAATCTGTGGATGGGAGGCACACGCCACGATGCGCGCCACGTGCATGACCGGAAGCCTGGTTTGCATCTCTTGAAGGGCCCTGCTTCTCCAGCAGTACTACTGCTACTAGTACTAGCAGGGGCGGTTACAGTCTACGAGACCGCCAAGCCTGCCCATAGACACCTTCTGCTGCATACCAGCAATAGGCACCACGCTCTGCCTGGAGACCATGCACAAGAGACCCGTCAGGCGAAACAACAAGTGCCAGGTGGGTCCACCTAATCAGACAAGCAAGCAGCACCTTCCTCATCTCATATGCCAACTGGAGCTTGGCAGTCAGCTGCTAGGAGGCGTTCATTCTCATGAGGGCAGAAACGTATTTCTTGCTTTACAGACACTGCTCAATTGGCCACTGATCGTTTCCTGGAGCAGGACAGAGCTATACCCGCATGTACTAAGCAAGTTGTGCCTTGCAGATGTCGATCTTCCTCGCTCTGTTAACAAGCTGCAGCAGCAGAACCAGCACGACCAGCCTGGAGTCACCCCTGACATAGCAGAAGATTACTTTGGTGAAGTAACAGATAAATCAGCAGCAGCAGCAAGAGCAGCGACAGACCCATCGTTGCCAACAAAAGCGCAGAGGCCCAAAGGTGTTGGTGCAGACAGCAAGACGGAGAAGGCAGGAAATGGCTCTAGTACATCAGCCGCGCCTGCAGCAGCGGCATCAGAACAGGAGAAGGAAGCAACATTGAAGGCCAAAGTTAATACTTCAGCAGGTGCGACAGCAGCAACATCAGCACGAAGGGCAGCACCACCAACAGCAGCAGTCGTAAGAGGAGGAGCAGCAGCAGCAGCACCACCAGCATCGAGGAATGGCACAGGGGCAGATTTGGCACAGGATGATGATGAGGTAGGCTACCAGGAAGTGGTCTTAGAAGATAGAGAAAACGAAGAGGGTGAAGCACCAGCAGTTGCTGCAGGTGGGGAAAGCACCACACAGCAGAAGGTACGTGATGCACCTTCAGGGAAAGCAGGAGCAGCACTGGCAGGAAAAGAAGGAGCAGCAGGAGGGGGAAAGTATAGTGCAGGGGGGCCCTTGGTTGGAGGTGCTGATGCTGGAAAGGCAGAGGAACTGATGTTGGAGGATGTGGAAGGAGCAGCAGAAGAGCGCAGGGCAGCAGCAGGGGATGAGGAAGCAACAGCTGCTCCTGGGACAGCAGGGGATGGGGAAGGAATTGGCGACCTGGATGAACTGGACGATCCAGACCCAGAAGGACAGCAGCAAGCAGCCGTAGGGCAGGTGTCACAGAACGAAGGGGAGGCCAAGGAGACTGAGCAGGCGTCATGGAAAGATGGGGAGCCCGAGGAGACTGAGCAGCCTCCTGTAGTGCTAGCAGATGAGGACAGGCAGTACATACACAAGCTGACTAGGTGAGAGCCTTGGTGGCAGGGAGTGGGTGCGCTATCGGGAAGCAGCAATTGGCCTGCGGACTGCTTTAGAAGCTGTGGACCAAGCCTGCAAGCTGCATGCACACAAATTGCATGGTCCCTCTGCATTCAAATATAAGGAGGAGCAGGGCCCAACATTGCCAGATTGGGCACCCTTATTTGTTAGGGTCAGAGATAAGAGAACTGCTGAGGTTCATATATGGGTAAGGGCATGGGATGACATTCTGGTTAAGGTCTTCACACAGAGACCAGGGCATGCCTGTGTGACTTTCTGGCAAAACTGTAACTTACTGGTCTTGTTCTCCATGCTGGCAGCTGGTTGAGCATCCAGTATACCAGTCAGCGTGTAACTGCGTGCCCTATGTGTTCCACAAAACCCCATTCACGGTCACATCTTCGTACCGTCATACAGGGTCCTAGCATGCATTGGCTCTAGCACCGGTCAGATAATATGCTGAAGGGGCGCCTGCCCTGGCCATTCATGTGCTTCTCTGCAGGAAGGACATGTACCGCCGAGCTGATAATGGGACCATAATCATGGCCATAGCCAACCACAAATTCCTGGATTTTGTGCTCAACTGGGCACACTACATACGCAAGGTCCAGATGGACCATTACATTGTAGGGACACTAGATGGGGAGCTGCTGCCATTGCTTGCCAAGAATAAGATCCATTCTGTAAGCCTATCTGATGGTAAGCTGGAGCAAGGGGGTTGGGTTAGGGTTGTGATGTTCTGCCTTCGCTTCCTGCTGTACTTGTTCAGCTGTGGGATATGCATGTCATAGGGTGCAAAGCAATGCATAATGCCCCAAGGATTTGCCCGAGCGCAGCAAAGAGCCATAGGGTGTGCATCAAGTTATGGGGTTTTGTGGCTCGGGGCACTGTCGTAGCTGGTGGTTGAAGCGAGAGAGTCGGCTTCCAAGGGTTACTTGATATAACCAAATGCCAGATTTTGCCTTAGAGTCATGCTTGTGCTTCCCTGGATCGATGTGTGGTCAATGATTACGTCATGTGATTTGAGTGACAGGACTACTATTAGGAAGATATGTGTTGACTGGCATGAACGCTCCTTTTGCATGGCTGCTCCTTACCTAAGCAGTTTCTTAATCGGCAGATTGAGTAGCCAGATGCTCTCAAAAGGTATTGCAGATGTTTAATGCATGCCGTGCTGTGCACTCTGTTATTGCTACATTCTGATGCCAGTACCAGTCAATAGGTTTACTGCTTGTTGCGCCATACCCGCTGCCTGGGCTGTTGTTTCTACGATACATATCTCAGACAGCTATGATTTACACACTCAGGAACATGGTTTCTTGGGCTTTCCTTGCAGGACCCTCTATAGGGCATATGAAGTGGGGTTCAGCAGCTTTCCATGAGTCCCAGAAAGTGAAGTTGGACTTCTTACTTGCACTCCTTCGGATGGGCCTCGAGGTAAATAGAGTCCATCATGGTAAAACATATCTCAGATGCAGAATCCACACTTTTTCTGGGATGAGCTGCTGCCTCTGCTGCAACACATACCTGCATACCTCAAGTGTTGGCACAGAAATCCAACATTCAACAACCATATGGGGCGGAGCTGTTCCTCCACTTGCAAGTAAGGGCAATGTTATTGCGTATCTGGCTTACACATGCAGTGAGGACATCCTTCTGTGTGCAGGTACTAGTGTCTGATGTGGATGTTATATGGCTTCGTAATCCGACGTCTTTCTTCAACCGTCACCATGAGGCAGACTTACTCATCAGTGTGGATCACTTGACTCCCACAGTAGGGGATGAGCCTCTGATGGAGCGTTATCCAGAGGCTGCAGACATGTTTTTCAATGTGGGTAAGTCCTGCAAATGGTACAGCGCAACCAGCCCCCCCCCCCCTTGCTCTGGTAGATTGGTCAACAGGTTATTTGTAGCATTGGGACAATCATGGAACCCATTGCCCATCTAACAACTACGGATGCTGTGAGTTTATGTGCTTGTTTGTGATGGTGGAGTCTGCTGAAGCCCAGAGTGATCTGCATTTATGGGCTGAACTCACGTAATATCATGACATTCCTTGTTATGCCATAGGAAGAGTGCCACCTGGACTGACCAGTTCAGGGTGGTGTTTCCAGTGAAGTTGGCCGTCTTGTGTCCCAGCAATCAAGACATGTGTCATTACAACAACATTGGGAGATGCTTACATGTACTTTAGCAGTATCATCGGGACATGCTTACATTTGTTTCAATTAGACATGCTGACATGTGTAGAAAGGGCCACAAGGCCCAAGACGTGCCCAGCAAAGTCTAACCGCACTGCACCCTTGCTCTGGACACGCAGCATTGTCTGCGGTAGTATTGGCATTTTTCCTGTATGTGCAACAACCACGGTTCCGACAGCCTGCCTGAAGCGTAAACGGCCAGAAGCCCTTCCCTCTTCCCCCCTTTCTTCTCTCCCCCTCCAGCATCCTGCTTCCTTCTCCCATACCTCCCATGCTGTATGTTGAGGTCATTGTGAAGAGCTAGCAACATATAGTAGGCAGTGTCACTACCGTATCTGGGTTGTAGCATGATCTGACTGAACAATTGCTTGTCTTTTGATGTCCCCAGGGATTGTCTTTTATCGCAATAGCTCCATTCCTTTACTGGAGCACTGGCAGAAGTCCTTGATTATGGAGGAGGGCCAATGGGACCAGCTGGTACTTGACAAAATGCTAAGATCCCAGGCATCGGCAATGCCAGACGACAACAACTACTTCAAAGCCTGGGATAAAACCCTCGTCACAGGGATGTTGCCTGTGGCGTACTTCTGCAGTGGACATGTGTACTTTGTGCAGAAGTTGCCTCAAGAGCTGAATGTGCAGCCCTATGCTGCTCATACCACTTTTGTGCTATCTCAGGTGCATGGCAAGTTAAACAGGTTGAGGGAAGCGTTGCTATGGACAATGGACCCTCCAGAGTACTACAAATCGCCGGGTGAGCAGTTCTGAGGCAGCATGCATTCATAGATAATGACAAATGCACAGTCCTGAGTGAGTACAAGACTTTGAAGCACGATGCATTTGTGGCCTCTATTGCACTCAGAAGTCACCTCGCCAGCCCTCGTGAGATTATGGGTGGTAGCATAGCGGGCCTGTATCATAAGGTCGGCCAACTATACCGATTTGTTGCGTCACATATGGAATGCCAGTGGCTGCGGCCTGCTGTCTATGGCCCATATTTGCAGACACATGCAGCCTTGATAAAGCCAAGCGTGGGAAGCCTGAGGGGTGTGTCATCAATGTATATGGGTATAGTAGCCATGTGGCTGTGCCACTTGGCATAATGGATGAGATATCATTGACTAATGTGACCAGAGACAATGTGAGAGACTCGCACTTGCAGCAGCTTTTTGTTGTGACTTGGGGATATCTTCTTGCATCGTGGCGTAGATAGCGCAGGCGATTGTTTACAGATGTCCTAAGGCACTGGATGGGATTTGGCTAGCAGGTTTATCAACTGACTGTGGTCACTGTTTTTGCTGGGCTGTTGCTCCAGGTGGGTTCCTGGCATATGAGCCAAACATCCCCTGGGAGCTGCTTGAAGGCTCTGGACCTCGTACCGATATGGCGGACATTGAGAATGCACTTGGACATATTGATCTCGTGCATTATCAGCTGAGAGAGGTGAGCTTATGTGGTGGCAGCAGTTGAAGGTCATGCACGTAATCCAAAGCATGCAGTTGCATCTACATTGTCCAGAGAAGGGTTGTAGCACTGAGAGCAAACAACAATACTGTAAGGCTATAACATTCCGAAGGAAGGGATGGGCCATGTGTTGTCTTGTAAGCCGTTGGATACATGAGGACGCCGGGTTTATACACGCTGCTGATCTTTGCTAACAGGTCAATCCATTCTGTAGCAGAATATTCCGGCAGAGCATACGCTCTACAGCCAATTGGGCAGTCAGCTTTCATTCTTTCTGCTGACTATCCTCTTTGTGTTCAATGGGTTTTCCGCAGTTGCGCCATGCCTTTGCTCTCGCGGCAATCCTTAACCGCACAGTGATCTTGCCTGAGTTGTGGAATGGCTTGGAGCACTACTGGGGCCCTCATAACGGCAGACTGCCAGGATCGATGATCAAGCTGCCTTTCCAAGGGCCTGCTGATCTCATACTAGATCTCATGGGTGAGTACCTAAAGTATAGGCAGCCTACCTGCAAGCCTCATGTAACACATATGCACAGGTGCATGTGAGCCAAAGGGGTTGACTGGTTTGTCAATGCCAGAGTGGCACCTGTACCTGCTGATTAGAGAGTGCATTTCATGGGCACTACAAGATGCCTTGCACCTTTCGTCGCTCAGTAATGTGGCTGTACAGACAGTATTGTGACTTCATGAATGGCCAAAACGCAAGCTCAGAGACTTGGAAGAGCGCTGATATGGTTAGCACTGCCTCATACATCTGTGCCTGTAAGTGGCTCCTTCAATGAAACGGACAATGTCACCACTATGCTCTCTTTTGTCGCCGTTCAGATGGACTCAATGGCGAGATGTCAGAAGAGGAGTATGGTCCGCACATCCCCTGGCGTGAGCACTCTTTCCTAAAGAACCCGAGGCTGGACCCATCTGTGCTGGCCAAAGCAGCTGTTGTGGTGGTGTGTGACAAAGGCAACAACACATGTGCTGACAGTGTCAAGCAAGGGAGTAAGGAAAAGCAGCAGGTTCTGCTGTGGACGGATCAGCTTTCAGATGATATCATCAGGTGGGTGGCAAGGTTTGATGAAGTTCTGTGGGAACACAGTTTGAAAGGTTCAAAGTGGCTAAGGTGTCTTCAAACCATGAGCTTCGTGGAGCTCACTGCCGCTTGCATGGATGGAGTTCTACTCTTCACCTAAAACGTGTGCTGCATGATGGAGGCCCTTTCTTGGGCACTGCACCTGGCCGAGAATCCATAGTGCTACTCAAGCAGACAGAGGGGTTGCTATGTGGGATTATAAACGACGATTGCTCCTGTCCTGTGAAGTGAGCAATCTTTTTCATGTCGTCGGCAAAAGATTGCTGCTCCCTGCAGCTATATAGCACCAGTAGCTGGCCCTTTGCCATTGGCCTACCATAACCGTGTAATGATCTGATCCATGGTGATTGTTATGCACCTTTTAGGTTACAGAACTCCCTTAGGGTGTCTAGTTGGGAGTGCAGTTCTGCAGCGTTTTGGGCAAACAGCACTGCATCATCTGCTCACAGAAGCAGTTGACAGCAGAACCTCCCACATGCACACTTCTAATTAGCACCTGCTGGTGCTAGCTATGGAGTGGTGGTGGAGGGTGGGAGCAGGGAGGCCATGCTCTTTAACTGTTGTCTGTGTAACAGAGATTTTGGCACTATACAAGCACCAAATAGGAGTACAGACACCATGCAGGAGCTCGGCTGGACCCAGAAAACCCAAATTATGGCTTATCACTGCCGATCTGCTGCTGTCTTGCCCCAGGTCTTTAGAACCAGTCCACAGTGCTCCTCTGCTCATGTTCCCAAACATCACAGCTGCCTTTGGTAACTTCAGCAAGCCAGGCGATTGGGAGAAGTTCTTCAAGCGCACCTCCCTCTACCCGTACAAGTGGTGCTGCGCTGACCAGGAGAAAGGTTCTGTGTTCTATGACATGTGGTGGGACATTCCGCACGTGGACAGGTTCGGGAGGACTTTTGAAGGTGAAGAATCCTGGTACGCGATACCTATTTGAAGCACTGTGAACATTACGTGCCTCCGCTGCTTACCAAGCTGACGCTACCATACAGGACCAGGGGCTGGGCGGCTGTTGGTTTGTTCAATGGTTCCAGGCTCCTGCTGTCATTCTGAGCAGGGTGCCATCTTTCCAGGAGCTGAAGGGAAAAGTGTAACAGTACGTGCAATGGCCATCACAAGCTTTCAGTGGTTTTAGTTTCTGGGGAGACGGATGGCTTCACACACTGGTGTCTAGCTGCACAGCCTGGGTGGATCGTGTGGTAGCTTATAGCCCATGCTCATGCCAAAGCATTCTTCTGATCACTTTCGGTGTACATGCAACCTGGTACGCGCTCGTTGATGAATGCAGCTCCTCTGTGCGATGCTGCACCGTGACTGCTAGTTACGGTTCTGTAGTATAATGACATGAGATGTCTGCTATGGTGGGGGTTCCCTTATGTCATGCCTACATTGCGTCCCCATGACCATCCAGAGACACTCTTTTATGTTTGTGATGAGATCGATGGTTGGTTGCTTGGGAATGCATTTGTGCTGTGAAGTATACTAAGGCTAAATACAACTGTGCTCTAGGTGCATTAGAAGAGCTCTGGGTTTTTATAGCTGTACAGCATGTATACCTTGGTGCAGGTGGCCAGGTTTCCAGGGGCCTGGTAGGTGTAGGCTACCGTAGTCGGTCAGTAAGGCTCTATTACCTGATGTAAATGCTTCTCCTGGTCTGGTCCTTCAGTGTCATGCAAGAGCCTAGCAAGGTTTGTGTTCTGTCCCTACTAGGCTATCCTCCTTCTGGAGAGGAGTGACCGTGTTTTAGATGTTTATCTTGGTAGCAGTTTTTAGCACGTGCCAAATAACACTGATGAAATGCTGTTTTGTTTACGGCGCTGCTCATTGACTGCATGGTCCAGTTGTATTCTCTGCACAGACCATCCATCAGTGGTAGTGGGGTGACTGACAGTTTTGCAAGGCCGTGCATGCTGAGACGCTTGTGGGCAAAGATATGGGCAGATCCGCAGCGGGGCCTTCTGCAATCACTGGGGTTTTGCTTGGTCCCGCTGCGTCACGACCACCATGTGTGATGGAACTGGATTGGGTAAATTTGGAATTGGGTTATAGGCTTGGTGGTATAGGTCCAGTCCAGTCAGTTGCCCCTTGGTGTGCTCGCTGTTGCATCTAGCCTCAGCTTGTGTGTGGGCGTGACGTCCTGCATTGGTTGGGTGGCTTCGTGATTGTAATCAGGAGCCTTGTCTACATGACCTAGATTTGCTTGGATATTGGCATAGGTGGAGGCGTGCATTTTCAACGGCTTGACTGATTTGACTTCTAATCAAGTCCATCAAACTACTCCTGCAGCTTGGGTGAAGCTTGGCATGGGTTATCTTGGCAGCAGACTACATGCGGAGTGGACTTCTGGCATGAAGTGTCAGTTGCACGTGGTGGGAGATTGAACATTACAATTACAATTACAATTACAATTACAAAATGGCCCCGTCAAAGCGGGGCGCCGGTGGGGGCAGCGCCACCCACAAGGAGCCAACTTAGGCTCCAACGGCATACTCAAGTTCCTGTCCAAAACTCACACAACGGCATTACCTACATGGATGGTATCCCGTCATCATGGGTAAGAGCTTTGATGTCATCCATGATGCAGGTTCATGTCATCCGCCATGTCTCTCTTTTGGCACTGCGTCTGCCTCATTGGTTTCCTTTCTGGGTCCATTGCTGCTTTTGCTCATCAAAAGCACATCAATTATGTCCTCTATATTGGGATCATTCCCTATTTGCTGACATTCTTGACTTTGTCTTTGTTTCTTTTGGTTCACTCAGCGGGGCATGGCAGTCTTGTTAAACCGCTCGGGTGCAAAAGTTCCATTTGCAGGTTTTTGTTATGTGGGTACCTTCTCACTGCAAGGGCCTGCTCCTTTTACTTGAGAAGCACATGAATGATTCAATTTAGATTTTATGTATTGCCCATCTTCAGATCGACCATCATGCGGTTCCAGCCAGGGTCAGGTTGTATGATAATGCACTCTCATCGGGACATATAAGTTAAGTCCAAGTGTAGCAGGGGATGGATTAGTGATCTGCGGCCTTATGCGTTGGAAGCTGTTTTGGAGCGGCCCCGGCCTGCCAAACGGACCGAAGTCACTCCGGTGCGAAGTGTGAGTTTGAAATCGAAGTGCCATCGACTCTCCTAGGCCATAGATAGCATGCACAGCAGGGGCCACTGCCTCAGCCATCGACTGTCACATCGTGCATGAAGGGGTGCGCATGCTGCGTTGGTGGCTTGCAACGAGGTCCCCTGCATGTTGCCAGTCCTGAGCGAAGCCATGGGCCTCTTGTAGCATGTGGACGCACCAATCCAGCCCCAAAGTCACTGCTGTCGTTCTATGTCGCCTCTACCAGCACCCTTGCAGCCTCTACGATGCAATAAACCGTTTGCTCCAGGGGTCTACTTCTTCAGCCTCCATCTTGGAAGGCCTCATCCGCCCCACAGACACTGCCGCATACCGAGACGTCCTCCTCAAGCGCACTATCATATGCCTTGCTGCGGCGGCCCCGCCTTTGCAGCTGGAACAACTCCGTCTCTCGCAAAGGTTCACCCAACAGCAGGTGAAGTGCCAAAATTATCTCGAACACAGCCTGTCCAGAAGCCCCTTGCCTCTCAGCTAAACACCTGCGTAACTTTCCATCAGGTGGTGCTGCAAGCAATAGACGTGCTGGTCAAGAGCAATCATGACAACGTTTTACGCAACGGATTCAAGAAGGTTAGTAGAGCCCCCCCAATTCAAGAGCATCACTGCCAATGTGTGTAACTCCTTCTGCTGGTGGATCCTGTGCGGTCATGATTGATGGTAATGTCGCGAAGTTCACATCTCCTCCCCCTTTCAGTCCTCCTTGTGGGCCCCTCGCCCCTTGCTCGCATGGTTTGGACCAACACATGCTGCTACACAGTCTAGCAACTGCTGTCAGCACTACGGTGCTGATACCGCTTCGATATCATATTGCCAGCCATGAGCTCAGCCGCTTGAATTGCCATGCATGCTGCAGAAAACTCCCTCCAGCCATGGTTCCTTCATCCAAGGCCTCTACCATTCAGAACAATGGCATCCCAACTCCAACCTGCAGCTGCTGCAAACTGGAGCTTGGCAGCAGTTGCTGGGGCGCATAGGGGATGAGCTCATGCTGTACCTGCTGCTGCATGGCTCCATCTTTGTCCCCCTTCCTGGGAACAACTACCTGCAAGTCGCTGGAAAGTCAGTCTATGAGGTAAGGAGCTAATACCCAAAAGCAGCAAGAAGTGCACTCTTGATCATCTCCCAGCGCTGTAGTTATAAGCCCATTTACACCAACGTGCGCTGTTATGCCCCTAAAAGAAGCATATGTGGGACAAGGTTGTTCTGCTCCACTCATACAGCTGAATACCAGTTGCTAACCTACATAGAGAGGGAACTATTCTTTGTTAGGTACATAGAGGATTGTTGCTCCCATGGCCAAATTTCTGGCACCGGAGATGTGACTTCCATGAGGGCAATTTGCGCTGTCCATTAAGCTTCCCAGGGACTGCCATCTTCGTGAATCTATACCCAGAAAATAGTTCTGCAACTCAATGAGGAAGAGGAGGCCTCATGGCTTCCCACCGCACGAGAGTCCTGGCATACACACTTTTCTTTGAAGCCGGTGCTTGTTGTGCTATGCTGTTACTTGATTCAGGCCTGGCGCTCCCATCCTACCAAGGGCAAGGTAGAGCCTCCTGAGCTCAACTGGCTGCTCCGGAAAGGACTACAAAATGCAGCAGCTGCGAGAGGGGCGTATGCAGCCAATGCAGCAGCAGCAGTAGCAGCAGGACATGAGCACACAACTGCGGATGCAGGGTTGCCAGGAGCATCAGCAACAGCAGCAGGAAGACATGCTGCTGCAGCAGCAGAAGAGGGGCATCAGCAGGCAGTACCAGCACCAGCACGAGATCGAGCTGCACAAAGGCAACTGAATGAGACACATCCTGTGCGTATGGGTAAAGCAGGTGCCAGAGGCGGTGGCAATGCAGAGTGCACGAAGCAGTCAAAGTGTAGACCTAGTAGCTGGCTGAGGAAGAAGCTTGCACAGCAGAAGCAGCAGCAGGAGCTTGCTGGGCGAGGACAGCAGGGACAAGGAGCTGTGGTAGGGGATACAATGGGGCTGGAAGGAGCAGGACCCAGGGCTATTGGCGCGTCAGCTGCTTCAGCTTTGGAGAGGGAGGACCAGGAGGAGCGGCAGCAGCAGCAGGACCCAGGGCTTATTGACCAGCATATGGAAGAGGAGCAGGCAGTTGGAGAGCATCTGGTTGCACACCATCAGCAGGCCAGACAGCAGCAGCATCTTCAGGAGCAGCAGAGGCTCCGCGAAACTTCTATACAACCAGATGTGACACACCATGGAGATGCTGCTGCTGGTGCTGCCTTTAGGGCTGTGGAGGGAGCTGGGGGTGATGGGTCACCAGGGTTTGGCAGTCCTTTGCTTCCAAACATGGACCTTCAGCTGGTGGACATGGATTCATATGAGATGCCAGCCACACAGGCGAGTGAAGGCCATTGCAGCTGCCCTTTTGTGTAAATTCAATCACATGGTTTAAAAGCATGACAATCTATCCGTTTCTTAGTGGGCACCTGCTGCTTTGCAACCCGTTGTTTACCATACTTTCCATTAGTTTTTGGCTGCCTGAGTATCTAAGAACATAAGGAAGGGAGCAGCGGTGCATGCACTGATTCAGGGAGCACTTGTTTTTGCCTGCTGGGGTGGGGTGTGGCATGAGGGGCGGTGCTTTTATTGTACCATGTCATGAAGTATCAGGGTTGCCATAGGCGCCACACCTAAATTTGTCATAAAGAGTGCAGTCCTGTAAATTGCAGGCACGAACTTTTTGGGTGTGAGTGTGCGGTCCCAGCTAAGGACATACCTGGCAGCCCTGTGCTTGGTGAAATATGATACGGCCCTGTCACAGGGGGTTTGAACAAGGTCATTTTTGCCTATAGCACTACCTTGGACCTGTGAAAAGGATGGAACACCCCGTTGATGAGATATGCTGAAAGGTCGCTGCATGTTACACCTTCCCGGTTTACTTTTGCGGGAGCTTTCCTTTCCCTGTCTTACCAATGCAACCATGTGCTATATATCTGGTGAGCAAATAATAGCAGGGTCTGAGAACGAGGGTGTTGCTCTTGCTGTTCTGCAGGAGCTGGTTCGGACTCCTGTTGCTCTGTGGGCCTGGGATAGCCCCTCCTCCTCCCAACAGCAGCAGCTGAACAGCCAAGATGCGTCTCAGGGCATATGGTCAACGCAAACAGGGACTCAGCCGAGACAAGGGGAGCAGCAATCTCGGCTACAACAGCAGCAACAGCATACAGAAGGAGAGCTGTTGGAAACGCGCCAACAGCAGGAGCAGCTACGGCAGGGGGTAACAGAGGGGGTTAATGACCTTGCAGCAGCTGGCACAGGAGAGGGAGTTGAGCAGCAAGGGCACCAGCAACAGCAACAGCGCTGTATGCTGGGGGCCGAGGGCGAGGTAAGGAAAGAGGAGTCGATGGAGGTTGAGGAGGCTGAACTAGAGCAGGAACAAGTGTCCAGCAGGATAGGTTCCAGAGAAGCACCATCAGCATCAGTGCAGCAAAGCCAATGGCAGCAGCAGCAATGTTTCCAGAGCCAGCAGCAGCATGCACAGCAGCAAGAGGGCACAAGGCACGGCCCTTGCACTGCTGCTGCTGCTGCTGGTAGTGCTGGTGCTGCTCCTGCTGCTCCTGCCGCTGCTGCTGATAGCGCTGTCGCTGCTCCTCTTGCCGCTGCTGCTCCTGCTGCTGCTGCTGCTGCTGCTGGTGGTGGTGGTGGTGGTGGTGCTGCCGCTCCTCCCCGTACTGCTGCTGTCCCAAAGAAGGGCCCAGCTGGTGGTAACCCCTCTGGTTGGGTCTCTCCTGCTGACCGTGTGGTCCCCCGTCACACCATCTTCCATGCAGCTTCATTCAGCAGATATCCTGGGCTGCTGGCAACACGTGAGTTATGCACCTATAAACCTCCTTTAGTGATAGTGAAACCTGTATTGCTACAGCATGCTTGAGTGTACCTGGTAGGGGTTTGATTGTATTTGGGCGATGTTAGCAGCACTTGTGCTTGCTTCTGTTAGAGGCTGATATTATCCCTGCGCATTCAGTCACCGTCATTTGGTCATTTTGTCTTCGTGCAAGGGGAGGAGAAAGGAGGAAAGTGACTATATCTGTTCAACCAGCTGCAGTCCCATTGTACATTGGTGTAATATGTTGCAAATGTGTGCTTCACGGAGTTCCTTCATCTTCAGAAACCATGTATCTTCCTGGCTTGCTGCAGATCTGCTCCATCAGTTGCACAGCGACAAGCACGGTGCAGATACTTTATATAACAGCATCTTCCAAGGACCGTCTGCCAAGGCTGCTGCTGCGGGTGTGGCGGCTAATGCACCTACTGCCGGGCGGCAAAATGGAGCTGGAATAGCATCAGCAGCAGGAAGAAGGGGCCATGCAAGCAGTGTGGCAGCAGGAGCAACAGCAGCAGCTGGAGTGAACTTAACAGGCACAGGCAGGTCCTTTGGAGGGAGCTCAGCGGTCCCTCCAAGGGCTGGTGCTGCCGCTCCTGCAGCTGCTGCTGCTAGTGGTGGTGGAAGGGTGGTTGGTGAGAATATGAAGGTCCGAGCACAGCATCGACATCTACTACCTTTGCTCCTAAAGATGATAGGTGAGCGGTGAGCTTCTGACCAACAATATTGGTCTATCTTTGGTAGATGCCATAGTTGAAGATTGCGTTGGTTTTGGAGCACGTCATGTCATATGGGCTTAGTGCACTTCTGATGTCTGCACCCTTCTGGTGGTGCATTGCCATTGCTATCTGAAGAACATTGCACATAGCAATGCACCTGAGGGCTGAGCTCTGATGACCAGGGTTTGTTTGGCCATTGGTAGAGCGAGTCTTGCTTCTTTTATCAACTGAGCACTCAAGTGCCTATCTGAAGCTGGTGTTGTGCGTCTGATGCAGACCGTGCGCACAAGTGTCCGTATGCACTGCTCCTCCAGCATCATTGCCCCCTCCCCGCCAGCATGCAACCAGCAGCTGCTCCTTCTGGACAGGATCAGGCAGGAGCAAGGAGACAAGCAGCTGCAGGCACAGCAGCAGCAGCAGCCGCAACGGGAGGTGGCAACAGAGTGGAGGGGGGCGATGTAGAACAGAGCGGCCCCCTGCGAACAAGAGCAGCAGCAGCAGCTGAGGCAATAAAACACCCTCTAGCGGCAGCAGGAGGAGGAGTCGGAAGGACACAGGCTGAGAGTAACCCTCGCAAGAGGCACTGCAGGACTGATCTCCGGTCAAGGGGATCTCCTCCCAGCAACATGCAAGTGGATGAGGCAGCTGATCCAGAGCTAGTAAGAAGCAGACATAGTCCAAGGGCTGACCAGGAGCAAACCCAGGAAAGGTCCGCTCACATGCAAGGTGCTCTGTCTGATCCTATGGTGCCAGCTGGTCATGGGGAGATAGCGGGATCAAGGATGGGTGGCTCAACAGGAGGTGCTGCTCCTTTTCTAGCATCTGCTGCCGATGCTCCTGGTGCTGCTCGCCTTGCTGCAAATGGTAGCGCAGAGCCTTCTGCGGGATGTGCTGCTCCAGCTGCCGCTGCTGGTACTCCCCCTTCTCCAGCCGCATCTCAAGGACCGCCTTTGGCAGCAGCTGTGGTGCCCCATGCCAAGGTAGTCAGCTTCCTTTGGTCTGTGCTGCGTCATTTAGTACCTGTGGAGCTTTTGGGGAGTAGCCACAATAGGAGCTGTCTGAGAGGTGCCATTGAGCAGCTTGTGAGGCTGAGGCGACATGAGACGATCACCTTGCAGCAGCTGCTGGTGGGGTTGAGGACCAATGAGATGCCTTGGCTACAGCTGCAGCAGCAGATAGGAAGAGGGGCGCAGCAGCAGCAACCGCGGCAGCGGCCACAGCAGCAGCAACAGCAGCAGCAGCAGCGACCACAGCAGCAGCAACAGCAACCGCGGCAGCGACCACTAAAGCAGCCACAGCAGCGACCGAGGCAGCAGCAGCAGCAGCAAGGGATGAGGCAGGATCACGGGCAGGGGCAGGACGGGGGAGTAGATGGACAAGGGCAAGGCCAGGGACTGGTGGAGCAGCAGGAGCTATGGAGGGTTCAAGGGGCACAGGGTAGAGCCTCTCCTCCCAGAGTACCTCGCAGCTGGCATCTAGCGCAGCAGCGGTGGCTGGCTGAATGGGTGTGGTGGCTACTGACACAGCTGGTGGTACCACTGCTCCGGAATAACTTCTATGTAACAGAGAGTGAGCCGTACCGCCAGCAGGTGTTCTATTACAGGTGAGGTATTGAGTAAGCTTGAGACCCCACAGTAGTCTCTGAAGCACTTTTAGCCTCAGGATTGATGGCCCACCGCTTATTGGCAACCAGTCAGGATACAGGATTATAGGGTACCGTGTTTCTTGTTGTGTAAAGCAGTATGTAAAGCAGGGGGGCTTTCCTGTGGCCTCACTATCTATTTCATGGGAAGTTGCATTGGCTGGGGTCTCTGAAGGGGGGTTAGCAGGAGGTTAGCTGCTGCACCAGTTTATGAAGGTAAGGGGCACGGCCATCACATAGATGCAATAGCTTCCCCATTAATTCTTTGCTGTTACATCTGATGGTCTTTGTGCTCGGGCTCGAGTATGTAAATGAACAAAGCAAACATAGATCGAGGCTGTCTAGACTGGCATACTAAGGCTGGACCTCATCCAGAAACACTTTTAATGTGTAATCAATTCCATACATGGCTCTATGTCTGCTCTCCCTTGCTCTCAGGAAGCCTGTTTGGGCCCGTCTGCAAGCGACAGCTTTAGATCAGCTCCTGCTGGAGCGCTACACCCCCATTCCCACTGCTACTGCCAAAGACATGCTGCTAGCTCGGCAGCTGGGAATTGCAAAGATCAGGCTACTGCCAAAACGGTCTGGCATGAGACCTATCACACTGCTGGGGTGTGAGTCCGTGGTGACCTTCAAGGGGGGCTGTAGCAGCAGGGCAGGTGGTGGAGGGAGCGGCGGCAGGGGAGGAGGTGGGGGCGCTACGGCTGGTGCTGGTGCTGGTGCTGGGCGTGGTATGCGCCATCCTTCTTCTGCTGCCGGTGCTGGTGGTGGGGTTGGTCGGGACAGTGGTGGTAATGGCAGGGGCAGTGCACGGCCTATAGCTGCTGCTGGTGGCCGTGGTGTTGCTGGGCGTGGGGCTGCTGGTCGTGGTTTTGGCGGGGTTCTTCCGCGGGTGCCTGGGGGAGGAGTGAGGAAGCGGCAGCACTACCAGCAGCAGCAAGGGGGGTCAAACAAGCAGCCTCTAAGGTTGCAGTTCAGGTCTGTGAACATGGTGCTACAGCCAGCCTTCCAGGTGAGGAGATTAACAGTTGATGGTTGCTCAGTACGCCAGTGCAAGAGGTCACTATCTGCCTTGGATAGTGTCATTCGTGGGTAAAGGATGCACTTTACCCTGATATGATGTCGTTTATTGTTAATAAACATGTATGCCATTCAGCGTTTTCTCATGTCAGGGGCTCATGCCAATAGCATAGCCTGGTTGTAACCATAATGGTCACCGGAGAAGCTCTGTTACTCACCAGGGCAATTCTAATACTTAATGGGGCTACCCGGTTACTCACAAGGGCTATTTTATTATGCTCCCAGAGCTACTCTATCACTCACAGGGGCAGTTGTATTACTCACTAGGACGGTGCGGTGACTGACTGGGACGGTGCGGTCATGTTTTTGTGGAGGTGGTCTGTTGGTGGACTGTTCTGGGCTTCTCACATCTGGCTTTGATGCTGTCTGGCTGGCTTCTGCAAAGGCATGTGTTAGGCAACATGGGGGCAGGCAAGGGAAGGCATGGTGTCCAGCTAACACAAACAGAAGGCTAACTCTTTTAGAGCTAGGGAAAAACGTTTATGGAAAAATATCTAACATTTGCTTGCTACGCATCATATAAGCCCAATATGCATTGCTCAGTATGCACATAATTACTCAACATGCCTCTCGCATGTCTTAATGTATATCTTGCATTCCATATGCATATGATATGCTGAATACCGGTATGCGTACTGGTAGTGTAGGCTCATATGCAGAATACATGCTCAATCTGCATATGCATTCACTCTTCCTAGTGAGGATGGCAAGACGCCCTGCAGAAGCTGACTTCTTAACAAGCAAACTCTTTCTGCCTTCCATTACTCACAGGCTCTGAAAGCTGAGGTGGCTGCTCGGTCCGGTCTGCTCCAGACCTCAGTCTTTGGCTATGATGATATCCTGAAGCAGCTGCACCCCTTCCTACGTTCCTGGAGGGCTGCTGCTGCTGTTGACCCGGGGCTACAGCCGTATCTGGTGTGTGCTGATGTCAGCAGGGCCTTTGACTCAGGTATGGTGGGGGAGAGGTAGGGAAAGACCAAGGCCCTTCCTACCATAGCACTGGCATATTTCAGCTGTGACAACGTGTGTCTCGCTTTGGGCAAGGTGGGAGCAAGTGTTTTTTGTTGAATAAATCGCATGCTGAAGGCTTACTATGCACCAGGCCTGGGGCTGAGATACTGCTGTGATGGCTTAAGTCAAACGTGGGCTGACTTTGTCATCAGGAAGGAGGAAGGAAGGAAGGGCCATGCCAGGGGCTGCTTCCCATTATTGCTTTATTTGCAACCCAAGCCACCGGCATGTGCCAGGAAGCTCAAGCTAAATTGATATGGTACAGTTCCAGTAGCACTTGCCATATGAAGCAGCCTTTTTGAGGAGCCGTAAGTCAGGCCACCTCTTCCTGTCACATTGCAATTCGAAGGGGTCTGCTTGGCTGCAAACTCCTTCAATCGTACCTAAATCACATTCCACTTGTACTGAAGAGGCTGTCTGCATTGGAGCCCTCTTTCCCCACAACAGCCCACCATTGGCCGATGAAAATCCATTATGCTATTCTCACTCTTGTCCCTGCATACAGTTGACATCCAGAAGCTCCTCAGCATCATGGAGCCCCTCTTCACAAGCCCCAGCTATACCCTCATGCGCTACTGTGAAGCAAGCCCTGCTCTGGGAGGAGTGCGCGCCCGCCACCAGACCACAGCCATCCCTAACAACCCACACACCCCAGCCTCAGGACAGGCACTACCAGCAGCAGGACCAGCAGGGGGTGGTGGTGTTGGTGTGCAAAGACAATCGGCAGCAGCAGCAGGAGGCGGTAGGGCATGGGCTGGGCCAAGGCAGGGCGGCAGGAGTAATGCAGCAGCATTTGCTGCTGCATTTGGGGCTGTTGTGGGTGCTGGTGGCGCCCTCGGAGCAGGAGTACCAGGTTACACTCCTTCAGCTGCTGCTGGTCCTAGCAGAGCTGCTGCTGCTGGTGCCAATGGTGCGGGAAGTGGTGGTGGCAGTGGTCCTGCTGCTGCAGGAAATACCGGGGGCCGTCAGCAGGAGGCAAACCTTGTGCAGTGGTTGAAGTCAGGAGGGAAAGTCAGCAGCAGCACAGTGTATGTGGACCAGGTGAGTCTTGGCATGAGATACGGGGGCACCGTTCATACTCCTGGATACTGACGTCTGTGAAGCTTCCTCCATTTGATTGCTAATTGAACTTTGGATTCCCAAGCTTTGGTGGTCCCCAGCAGCAGTCACAGGCCAGTGTCTGCAGGAGCTCTTTGGTATCTGAAACATGAGTGCATTTTGAGAAACCTGTGAAGCTGGCGTATCACATACAATGATAAAATTGCTTGGCTGATCGTTCCAAGCTGTCTAGCATTATATAGTTCTGTCCTTCCACCTATCAATGGCGTTCTGGACATCTCAAAACCAAGTAATGATATAGAAACCACACTCTATGATAGTACACTCCTACTGCAGTGGGAGAGAGCTCTGTCGGACATCCCACAGATGGGTATATGACTGCTGCCTCTTGACAGGTACCATACCGCTCCATCAGCCGTAACGATGCTTGCTCGCTCTTGCGCTCAGCCCTGTCACAGCACCTCGTGCGGTTGAGGGGCAGATGGGCACTACAACGCCAGGGCATACCACAAGGCAGCATCGCCAGTACACTGCTATGCAGCTTATATTTAGCTGATATGGAGAAACAGCACTTACTACCACTGCTGCCACAATATGCAACACCGGCAGTGGCAGCAGGTAAGGTAGTAGCAGCAGGACCAAGAGGAGGAGAAGGAGCGGGAGGGTTGCAAGGAAGACTAGCTCATGGTGCAGCAACAGGAGCGGCAGCTGCAGAAGCAGGGGGTTGCAAGGCAGCGAGGGGAAGGGAAGCAGGTGCAACTGCAGATATCAGGATGTTAGCAGCTGTGACAGCTGTACAAAGAGGGGAAGAAGCAGGAGGGGCTCCGGCAGGCCTATGGGAAGGATCAGCAGCAGCAGCAGTAGCTACCGGGCAGGTTCATGTCACCAGTCAATGTCAAACAGGGGTAAGCAGCTCAGCAGGGTGGCTGTCTGCATTAGCTAGGCAGGCATGTCCAGGCAGTGCTACAGGGAGTGGCTCCAGTGGGCCGGGGACCCGGGGACATGTAGCTGCTGCTGCTGCTGCTGTCCCTCTTCTTGCTGCTGGTCTTGCTATAGCGACACCATGTTGGCCACAGCAGCAGCAGCAGAAGGCGGCTGGCAGGGATGGGCTTAGTACAGGTGGCAGAGCTTTACTGGCACCCTTCACTGGGCACGATACCGGTGGGGCTGAGGTGGCTGCAGCTGGTACATTGCTTCACCAGCAACAGCAACAGGAGCCGCAGCAGGCAGAGCTACCCGGCACACACATTGCTGCTGCTGGCAATGTTGCTGGTGGCCCTGCTCATGGTAGCAATGGTCGTACTAGCGGTTCAGGTCCCAGTGGCAGACCTGATGCGCCAGGGTTTAACGCAACACAAGACCCACCTCCTGCCTGCCCTGATGTTATACCAGGGAGCGGACCTGAGACCGAATATGCAAACGTCAAAGATAGCGGTGGGCCCGGTGGCAGTGGCGGTGGCGGTGGGGTGGGGAGGCAGGAGGAAGGGGCTTGGGGTGTAGGGAATGGAAGTCAAAGAGGTGGCAGTGATGGCAGCGGCAATGGGAGGGGTGCTACTGGTGCTGCTGCGGGTGGGAGTCTACCAGTGAGGGACTTGTTTGGGAGCCCTCTCAACACTCCGCCCAGCAGTAGCCAGCCGAGTCAACCTGGGGGCTTAGGCAGTAGCAGCTTGGCACGGGGGCGGGGTGGTGGTGGGAGCAGCAGTAGCAGGCAGCAAGGGGGCAGCAGTAGCGGTAAGCCAAGCCCAGGCAGTGCATCAACAGCCGATCCTGAGAGGCTGCCTAGACCCCATGGCAGGAGTCAGCAGCAACTGAGAGGAGTGGTGGAGGGAGGGGGTGGAGGAGGGGGAAGAGGTGGGGGTAGTTGGCATGGCGAAGCTCACGGGGGTGAGAGGAATGCAAGGCAAAGGATTGATTTGCAGAGGCAGGGGTCCATGCAGCAGCAGGAGGGAATGGAGTGGGAGGCTGGCAATCAGGAAGAACAGTGTGAAGCTCAGGCGCAGCAGAAAAAGGTGCAACAGCAGCAGCAGCGGCTGGTGTATAAGGAGGTGGCAAGGGAATATGATGCTGAAAATGCACATGAGGAAGTGTTACAAGATGATGAACGTATGGGGGACGGAGGGGACGAAGAGGAGGAGGAGATGCTGCCTCAAACGCAGGAGCTTGTTGCTACTCAGGTGCCTGAGGAAGTAGTTGACGAAGAGCAACAGCAACAACAGCAGCAAAGCCGGCCAGAGGAATCCTTGCAACCACATGTAATGGCCACAGCAGAGCAGCAAGCAACTCCTGTAAGGGCTGATCAGCCACCTTACAAGCAGGTAACTCCCCATGCAAATATGTCAGCAGCGGCAGCAGCAGATGCGCCGTGGCGCAATGCCCTACCACCACCACTACCAGCAGCAGCAGCAGCAGCTGGCTCACAGGGTCAGAGCACACCCATCGCCAGCCCAGAAGGCTTGTTGCTGACGTGTAAGGGCTCCTGTCCAGGCAGTGCTCCTGGCAGTGGGGCTGGGCGAGGGAGTGGCAGCAGCAGCAGCAAGCCCAGCCCTGCCAGCAAGTTCAGCCCAGGCACTGGGTCAGCTGTGGCATTAGCAGGCCCGGCAGTAGCAGTTGCTGATGCATCACCAGGTGTAGTTGCTGCTGCTGCTATGGCTCAGGTACCTACGTCTGTAGGAATGGCTGCTGCTGGTGGTGGGGGAATAGCAACCGTGGTTCGTGAGATCAGAGATGTGGGCGCAGGTGCGGGAGGGGATGGAAGGGCAGCGGCAGGTGCAATAGCCGCAGCAGTGACAGCAGGGAAAGAGGCAACAGCAGCAGGAGGGGATCAAAGGGCAGCAGAAGGTGCAGCAGCAGCAGCAGCAGCAGGGGGAGAAGCAGCAGCAGCAGCAGCAGCAGAGGGGCTGATTGGTTTAGATGCTGCATTGAGGCTGCTGCAAGGTCAGCAGCTAGCGGGTGGGAGGGAAGGAGGGGCCAAGGAGCAAGGAGGATGTAGTCAAGAAATGGGGCCACCACCAGCAAGGCAACCACAAGTGCAAGCAGCAGCAGCAGCTGCCAAGGGGTTTAATGGAGACTCAGGAACAGGCGGAGCAGCGCAGGGAGGAGCTGCTACAGCAACAGCTGAAGAAGCAATGGAACCAGCAGCAGCAGCAGCGGTAGTTGAAGCAGCCGGAGCAGAACAGCCACCAGGGCAGCTACCACATGCTTTGAAAACAGCAGTCATCCCAGAAGATGCGAACCTAGGAGTAAGGGGAGCAGCAGCAGATGTTGTGCCAGCCCTAGCTGGAGCCGTAACGGTTAAGCAAAGAGGAGGAGAGGCAGAAGAGGGAATAGCAGCAGCAGCAGCAGGAGGAGGAGGAGGGGTGTCAGGAGTATCAGCGGCAGCAGGGTCGATGCCTTCAGCTAGCATGGGCAGTCTGAGTCAGCATCTATCAGCACCAGGCACACCAAAATCTGGCTCCCAGTCAGCTTTGACCCTGTCGGTTGCCTCTACCGCTGTGCTTGGAAGCACTGGGAGGCACAGCATTAGCTCTGGAGACCTTCTTTCCACCCCTCCTGATACTGAGGTGCTTGATGGGGAGGGAGAAGATGGGTCGGAGGAATGTAGGAGTGGTATGACAGAACCACTCGATCTGCAGCAGGTATGGAGGGGGGGTCAGTTGCAGCAGCAGCAACAGCAGGGGGACTCAAATAGACAGCAGCAGCAGCACTGGCAGCAAAATGGCCGTTTTGGGGAGCAGAGGGATGAAACAGGCAGTGGCGGCAGCAATGGAAGCAGTCACGGGCAGAGAAGAAAGGGTAGAGGAAGTGGTGGCAGCATGGCTGAGCTTTCTGGAGACCAGGAAGGAATGCCACGGCACCAAGAGCAGCTGTTACAACAGGATCAGGGCTCTCAGCAGCAGCAGCAGCATCAGGGGCAGCAACAGCAGCAGGAAGAAGAAGAGTCCCAGCAGCAGGTGCAGCAACAGCAGCAGGAGCAAGAAACAGCTAAGACTGATGCAGGAGTGGTCTCTTGGCTGCAGCAGCAACAGGGGTCTGGGCAAGTACAGCAGCAAAAAGGGGACCAGGAGCATCAGCTCACACAGAAGAACCATGACTCCCAGCAGCAGCAACAGCAGCCTCAAGAGCAACATATAGCTGAGACAGACACAAGAAGGGTCCTTCTGTGGCAGGCCAGGGCCAAGCAGCCGCAATTGCAGCAGACCGAGGAGCAGGGGCAAACGCAGCAGCAGCAGCAGCAGCAAGGGGAGGCGCGGACAGACAGTGGGTACGAGGAGATGGCGGGGGTTTCAGGTTATGGAGGGAGCCTAGGTCCCTTAGCACAGGCTGACATGGAGATGAGTCAACCTCGGACAGGGGGAGATTCTGGAAGGGGTTGCTTTGGGGGGTCGGAAGGGCAAGGGGTGTCTGCTGAAAGGAAAAGCCCTGAACCAATGGAGCTGGATTCGCCTGCACGACTGGTACCAGTAGCAGCAGCAGCAGGTGGAGGAGGAGCAAGAGGAGGGCTGGGAGCCGGCGGTGCAGAGATGGAGCAGCCTGCTTGTCTTCTTGCTGCTTCTCCTGTTAATGGTGGTGGTGATGCTGGTGGTAGGGACGGGGGCAGGGTTAACCACAGTCAGCCTGACAGGGATGCTCAGGAAGGCCTTGAAAATACAGACCACAAGCAGCAGCAGCAGATGCAACGAGAGCAACAGCAGGAGCAGCAGCAAGGGGCTTTGATGATCCGTCCTCCCCGCCAGCGCTGTGCTATGTCCCTTTTGATGCGTCTTGTTGATGACTTCCTGTTTATCAGCAGCAGCCGGGCAGCAGCAGAGGCCCTGGCGCTCAAGCTGCATGGGGGATTCCCAGACTACAACTGCTCCATAAACCATGAGAAGACACGGCTCAACTTCACATTGCAGCTACCGGGAGACGGAGGAGAGCTGCAGCCCGGGCTGTGGAAGGATGGCACAGGGTGAGCTGCAGCTTGTGAGGGAAGGTGGTAACTCTGGATCTGTTAAAAAACATAGATTGAGCTTTCAGCAGGGGCTTGTAAAGGTGCGGGCCTCTATTGCAGTTTGGATTGCCTTGAGACAGCACGCAATGTGGCCCTTAATTGCTACGTTAGTGCCACTCTCATGTTTCTCAACTTCTCTTTCCAGTCGAAGGGGGATCGCTACTTGCTGACATTTGATGTAGGCATGATACTGCAATGTTTTATGCTGCAAAAGGATGAAGAATGCCAGTAAACCTAAGCCAGCATGTGATGCTCCCATACACTTCTTTTTTTAATGTCCTCGAATCATCGAGTTGCCACACTTTTGGGCGCAGAATCTTATGTCATGGTTTTTACTCGTGCTTGCTCTTATGCCAACGCCTCCTTTGTTCTCCAATTGCCCAGTAGTCTAGCCTGCGTAAAGATATCTTGAGGTAGCAGCTATGGAGACGTGCTCTGCCTCATGAAAGGTACAAGGGCCCCTGAGGCCATGACAGATCACAGCCATCACAGTGGGCAGCACATCCCAGTGTTGCATTCCCAAACCCCTCTGTGTTATTTACCACCATAATCATTGCGCAGCCATTCCTAAAAAGCCGTGTCTCTGTCGCCTTCATGACAATCAACCAAGACTCTCTCAATTAACATATGCTCTTGGTCTCTGCCTCCCTCCCTTGCCCTCAATTCACAGTCAGGGCTACATTAAGTGGTGTGGTCTGCTCATCAAAGCCAGTGGCGCCCCAGAGCTCATGGCTGATTACAGCCGCTACAGTGGGCAACACATCAGCACCAGCCTCACTCTCGCTAAGGGGCGTCACCCGGGCAAGGTGCTAGTAACCAAAGTGCTACAGTACATGAGACCAAAGTGTCACGCCCTGCTGCTGGACACTACCATCAACTCACCCACAACAGTGAGAGTTAACATTTACCAGGTGGGTTGGGGACAGAAGAACTGGCCTACTGCGGGGTTGCTAGTGTGTGTGGTTCTCAGGTTGCTAGCATGCATTTCAGCCTGAAGCCGGTACAAGGTAGACTCCCATGCTGCCTCTGCGATCAAAGCATGCATACAGTGCAGTGGGATTTCCATTCATGCAAGCTCTCAAAGAGATCTTTCAAGCATTTCCCTCTCATTCCAAAAAGTTTCTTGGTAGCACTTTGCTTGAGCAGGCGAGATGCCATTTGAGGCAACCTTTGCCAGCTGCCCCAGCTAAATTTGTCTGCTGATGTGTTCATTCCCACCAGCAAATGTGTTTGTGCCCCCCTGTTCCCCACCTCTCAGTCCTTCCTACTAGCAGGTATGAAGATGCACTGGGCTGTGCGCTGCCTCCTGGGCTCCTCAGGCCCTGCCTCAAACCCCGGCCTCATCCTATCTGCCATCCAAGGTGCCATCAGCTACACAGTCAGCATGATACGTAGCAGGTGCAAGCTAGCACGGTTGCGGCTGGGGCTGGACGTGCGGTGTGGGGTGTCACGCTGCCATGTAAGGTGGCTGGGGCTGAAGGCGTTCCATACAGTGTTGAAGAGGTGAGCCTCAAGCGCAGGGTTCCTGCAAAAGCAGGGGGGAGAGGTGTTTGTGGGGTGGTTAACCCAATTGCTATGGTGTGCTTTTTGGGCTAAGATCCTTTGTGCGGTTTGGAGTTGTGGTTTCATATCATTTCTTGCATGACTGGAATGATGCAGCATGTTCAGCGGTCACCTTTGCCTTCTTGCAACAGAATGGGCATGAGTAGGAGATGCTGATATGGGATCGCAGAGAACAAGATGACTACAAGTGGCTCCCTTGATACACGTTGCTCAATGTGACTGTGCCCTCTGTGTTGCTTGCTGCAGGAAGCAGAGTAGCTACCGTGCTGTGCTGTCTGCATTGAAGTGTGAATTACAAAGCAGGCCCTACCGTCTGCTCACCTCCCAGATGGCAGCTGTGGTGGACCCAAGGAGGTCAGCAGTGTTCCAGGAGATCATGTATTGAGTGGCAGCATGCTAGGACAGGTGGCAGAGGAAGGCCGGCGCTCTGCCAAATGTGCTGGTAAGCGCTTTAATAGACTTGACATACTCTCTCTGCAAGTATGGCAGTGCAATCAGATTCGGATGTCCTCATCCAGGCTTCTTGGTTGCGCTGTAGAGGCGATCAAACGGGTGCACTTGTAAGCTGCTTAGTTGCGGTACGGATGTCTGTGGTCCCCAGCACAAGTGCAGACCTGGTAACTGTGGGCAAGAGTCTAAAGGCCTGATTTCCTAGTGCCAGTTGTGTGCAGCTGAAAGGCAGTGAGGGCAAAAAAACAGCAGGCTAAGCCACATGTGGGATTGCACTGTGCCTGTTGCCAGAGTGTTTAGTGTTCCTGTACTGGTTTTGAACGCTGTCACTGACAACGGCAGACAACTGAGTGGGTTCAGTTTGCATTTGTGCTCAAGCAAGACATGTTGCAAGCATCAGCATGCGGGCCATTGGTGGTTTGGCAGCACCTCCTCTGCACATCTATCTAGGAGGTAACCTTGATGAGAGTATTGAAGACTTAGGGAGCGTGTGCTGTTGTACTATTGCAGGTGCCCAGCAATGCTGCTTGTGATTTCCGATCAGGCGGTCATACCGGACAGCAAAGAATGGCCTAAAGCAGAGAGACAGGGCCAATGCCAAAGGGCTGTGGCAATGGTTCGGGGAGGAAGCAGATGCACGGAGGAACAGTACCACACAGTACTGTCGATGTGGTCTGAGCTCCCATAAAGATGCACTAAACTAGTGAGCTCTCTTTGGTTGGCAGTGCAGCACCCAGTCCCCAGGCAGCCGCCGTGCATGATCACGACTTGCTGAAGTCTTAGCCTCTTGATTGATACAGTATGTTTGTGTGCACTCTTTTGTGTGTCTATCCTACATGGTCTGGAAGCTGTTCTTCCGCCATGGTTCCGAGCGGATGGCCGTCTTGCGACCCTTTGGGCTTAGGAAGCGTTTTGCGTTTACTGTTTTTATGTTCACCTGATTTTTCACCAGATGATGGATATGCTCTTTCGTGCTGTACTTGGAACGAAGCAGCGGTCAGGCCACGGCGGGTCCGAGCCGGGCAGCTCGGCAGGCATTTTGAACAGCAGAGCAGAAGCTCCAGCAGAAGCATCCAAAGTAATTAAGTCGGGTGCGAGGCAGCTGCGCACGTTGGCAAAGAACCTGAAGGCGACTGCTGCTCTTCATGCAGCGGCGCGGAGTGTGATCCTGTTCCTGCCGGATTATTCCACAAGGCTCAATGCATGCCCGTGCCGCTAAGATCTCTCAACGGACCTGCCGACGACCCATCCCATTCAGAACATGGTCCAAACGGCGAGTAGTATAGTATATACACTATTAGGGGTCCTGTTTCTAGCCGTGGCAAGGTACGTCAACAAACACCATGGCGCACGTTCGACACTGCACAAATAGCACCACAGTCCGTTGCGCACAAACGAATGATCTCATTGATGTAACAACCGCGAATAAAATAACAGCGCAAATAGGGTATGGACCTCCCATAAACAAGCTCCCACAAACCAGTGAAATACAGTTCTGAGCCAAAACAATGCCCCCAAACCAGTCCTGTGATGTGCACATAATGCATCGGCAGCTGCAGCCACCTATGCAACCCACATACCGTCATCTCTTTGACACATATGCTCCCGGCAGCATCCTATGCAACAGCAAAGACAACTTAGCCACGAACAGAGTGCATGGCCGTGCTGCAGAAGACCACCACCATCAGCTGCGTTTCTCCCTACATGCCTAAACCCCCTTGCAAAAGGCAAGCACCTCCCTGTTGCCTAAACCCCTGTGACCACTGCTGGCACCTTGTCAACCTGTCCATACACACAAGGGCAGTACATAGTCACTGGTAGGCATTTTTCAGGCTCCAAAGTCCTTGCCATCGCTGTCATCACTACACAACTTGTTGAACTGTCCAGACAGACTCATGGTCCCTGCTGCTGCCGGCACTACTGCTGCTCTCCGCTGGCGCTGCACGCTTGGACTTCTTATTGGACTGGGTCTTGAGTCTGGAGCTTGGGCTGCTGCAGGCTTCTTCTCATACCCCTGCAAAGGACAGGCACCAATGAGGAATGTGGGGGCATAGTCGACAGCACGCAGTGACAATGCAAACACAAAGTGCAGCAGAGTCAACACTCAGCAGAACCTAGCAAGAGAGGATATGCTGCGGAGCGGGGAAGCGCAGATATCGTTGCAGTTAAGGACGACATTAGCTGCTGTGATGTAGAACATCAGAGCAACTAGCAAGCACCTGCAGCATACAATCCGCTGAGCTGACAACAACAGAAAACCAACACATGCCATCTTTGCTGCTAAACCCCTTTTCAGAGGATGCAACCAAGCATGTGACACACCCCACCGGTTCAGATCCCTCATTAACCATACAGCTGGCAGAGCTTGTACTGCCTCTAATGATGGTACAGCACTGACTGGGATTACTTTGGGCCTATAGCACTATTTGCTAGTGGCATATGATGTACTGCAATGCAGGAAATAGGACTCACCTTGGAAAAGAAAAGCTTCTGGCTGAGAGGGCAGCAGGTGCATCAACTTGTCTTGGGAATCTCATAGTACAGGGCACTCAAGCCCAGGGGCATTCAGGTACGACGCTTCGGTCTCGATTTCGCCTTTCGGATGGTGGTTTAGCTCTTGCATTTATTCGTCCTTTTCAAGCCCCAGGGCAGAGCATCATCCAGGGGCAGGCTCAGTCATGCCACAAGCCCAGTGAAACGACGTCGGTACAACACATTCGAGGTGCTCGGCCTTGAACTTTGCATGCAACACCGAGCAGCAGCTTGAAGGAGGCGCCATACAAAGGTTTTTGCCGTTTTAGAAGACAACCCTAGGCGAGGTTCAGCACTCCCAGCTCTTAGCAAAAGAAAAGTACAGGGCAGGCCCCACCCTATGCTTATCTATGGCCCTCAATACTTTAGCTATGTATGATATCTGGCAGAACCCTGAAGGTAAACGTCGCTGGTACTTTGAACAAGCAGCAGTTCTTGACTTGAGTTAACTCCTGCATTCTGTATAGCACCATAGCACATCAAGCACCTTATCATGCTCCTACAAAACTAGTACTTGCATGCATCATTCAAAGACCATAGGTTAGCAAGACAAGCCGTGACCTAAACAACATGCATCATCAGCATTTCACCTTAGCTTACTTTCTAGTCTCATCTTTTCGGAGGTTGGGTACAGGTAATCAAAGCAGGGGAGAGTTCATCATTCATCATTCATGTCTGATTAATCACACATAAAAAGGGAGAACAACATTTGATGGGGGCCCTTTCAGCCAATATCCCTGTAGATCCAGCATAAGCATGCATAGCATGGGTCAGAGAAGATCCATGCCCTGCACCTATCAAGTAAGCACATGAAGCACCCTGGTTGATTGCCAGGGTGCTTATGCAAATGGAGGATCCGAGATAGCAGGGGTTAGTACCAACATGCCCTGAATACCATCGGTTAAGGCAATGCAACCAGAGTTATCCACAGGTGCTATTAGAAGAAGCCAAGCACCCTTACCTTGTCCAGAACCATGTGGGAGTGTCCACGCATCTGATTGAACCAGGCACATATGGGCTCGTGTGGAGTCTGTAGCCTCATGTGGATCCTGCAACATTAACAGAGATCAGCTACACACATGTGCACAGGGCAGCTGCCAATGCTCTCAGGGCTGCTTGAAGTGAGTCGGATGCCAGTGACACCAGGCTCACGCGCATCATACAGTGACTAGCTGAATGACCCACACTTGACTAGCAGCAGCAGCTGCACCAGCATATGAACTGTCAACTAGCGCATTTGACCGCACTGACCAATAGCGGACGCTGTTGCTGTTGCAGGTGCAGACACCACACAGTCTGACGTAAAATGATACAATTATATCGAGCTGCTGTTACTGGAGGAGATCTCTGCAGCAGCAACAAACACAACACAGATGAATGGGACACACACTTGAACATGTGGTACTGGCAAGTGGGACAGCTGTGCAGACATTGTACATGCAGGCCATGCAGAAGCCAGCTGCTTCAGAGGAAGCATTGGGGTATGTCTGTATCCATGTATGGCTTACAGCAATCAATGCGTACCGCACAACTTCAAAGCAGCGCTCTTTAAGTAACGGCTGTAACAGCACAAAAATGCAGCACAGCCAGCAAGTGAAATGGCTGTGCAGTTCCCATGGTAGAACAGCTTCCTCACCGTAAGTATGAGCCCTGGCGGTGCATTAAGCACCCCGAAGTCAGAGACTTGCCGCCATGAGTAGACTGTTAACGTCCAATGCCCGAATATCATACTCATACCATACCCAATACACCCACAAAACCCCCCAAAACTCCATGCTGGCAGTTCCATCTTACATTGGCAGACCCATTGGCACGGGTGCGATGCCACAGTTCACCGCAGGGGTGGCAAAGCCACTAACACAGATAGAACCAAGAAACACTGAACATCATTCTACAATTTACAGTCCATGATCATGCATGTCCAAGCAGATACAAGGATGCTGAACACTGGCCATGGAGAAATGCACACACTTCTTAGTAATTTCACTCAACTGTAAATAGCCAGCAAATAAACAGCAATACAACAGTTTATAGTAGAACAACTTCCTCACCGTAAGTATGAGCCCTGGCGGTGCATTAAGCACCCCGGACTCAGAGACTTGCCGCCATGAGTAGACTGTTAAATAACCAATGCCCAAATATCATACTCATCAATATGCATCAGTACCATAAACCTCATGCTGGCAGTTCCCATGGTAGAACAGCTTCCCCACCGTAAGTATGAGCCCTGGCGGTGCATTAAGCACCCCGGACTCAGAGACTTGCCGCCATGAGTAGACTGTTAATAACCAATGCTCAAACATCATACTCATCAACATGCATCAGTACCATAAACCTCCTGCTGGCAGTTCCCATGGTAGAACAGCTTCCCCACCGTAAGTATGTCCCCTGGCGGTGCATTAAGCACCCCGGACTCAGAGACCGTCCGCCGTGAGTAGACTGTTAATATCAAATGCCCGCTATGCTGTAATGTGCCCTCTTTCAATCCTCTGGAACACACAAGCGCTAGCCTCGACTTGGTGCCAAACCGCCCAACTTTCACCCACAATATAAATGTGTCGTGCAATAGATGCTACACAATTGATTACATACCTATGATGCATGCAAAGGCTTGTTATGGCAAGCTCAGATGCCCATATTCTCCCTTTCCTCACCGCGAATATAGTCCTGCCATGCGCATAGAGCACATCGGACGTAGAGACTTGCAGCCGTGAATACTTTATTATGTAATGCTTGTAAAGATAGCATAAGCATATGGATAGCCTCCTTCGCCTTCACACAGTGCTCCGTAAGCTCTTTTCCAGTTCGTTGGCATCCCCGAGGAGCAATGCTGAGAATACATAATGTCCACTGCATTGCCACATACGCCCATGTCATCTCATGGCTAAACCTTCGCCACACCAAGTCGTTTACGCCTTCCTTAAGGATAGCACAACAAGAAAACAACCAGAGTCAACAACAAAACAAGCGTCCCCACCGTAAGTATGTTCCTGCCGTGCGCATAGAGCACACCGGAAGCAGTGACTTAGCAGCCATGAGTACTGCCAGTTCACAGGCATGCCCAGCCTTATATGCGTTGTGCTCTTCGGCCAATCCAATCCAGAGTTCATGAAGTGTTGTCACTTGTCACCAGCTAAGCCCTACACCCTACGCACCCAGTGAGTGACTGACCAGCCGAGAGGGCTAGTTCGCCTAGAACTGGCATGCCAGGTACATAGCCACCTTTCCCGAACCACACATGCATTCACTATACCAGCATATGTCAATTAGTCGTGCCTCGACCTGGCGTTGCAGCGCGGGCTAAGATGCTGGCTACTTAACCTGCGCAGCGGCTTGATACCTTACCCTTGGTCAACAGATTACACTGTCCCCGCAGTTACAATGCACTCGGTACATCTGGAGCGCTTTGTAGCCCATGCGAGATTATTTCAGCGAACAAGACTGGCTTCTCAGCGGTAGGAACAGCAGTAGGACTGCTGGGACAGAATACCAGCGCGGGATACTCGGACAGGAGGATGGACGCAGACAAGTGTAAAGCCCTCATGCCCTGAAGCGCGACAGCCAGCAGCAGACGGCCGCTGCATGCGACTCCTTGGTGGCAGAGGAGGCTCAGGGACCCTCTAGCGACAGCAATTCCCCGATGCAGAATCCTGACTAAATCTCTTCAAAGCCCGGGATCAGCATCATGCTGCGATTAGGAGTCCTTGATCAGGCCAGATCAGCAGGAGCATGAACAACAGCAGCTGTTGCATGGCATGCCAGCCATGCGGAGGTCTGCAATCAAAGTGTGTCATCCTCTTCCTTAAGTGGCAGCAGCAGCAATTGAGAGGAGCAGCTGATCCGGGAGGCTGCCTCCAGGAATGTGCAAGCAGCATGTCGAGCAGCAGCACCAGCACCTGATCAGCAACAAGAGGAGCAGCAGCAGCAGTGTCAGCATTAGGAAGAGAGTAGTCAATGCAGGATTCCGGTGATATTCAAAGCAGCATGTTGAGGAGCAACAGCAGCTCACCAGCAACAAGAGCAGCATTCATCGAGGCGTCCTCCTAGCCGAGGCTGTCAGGTGCATCTGCTGCTCCCTCTTGGTGGCGACCTTCCCGTCAGCAGCAGATGCCCTGGCCTTCAAGCTTCATGGAGGTCCTCTGCAACTGCTCCATTCCACCATTGCAATGTAAGCCACATGGTGACTTAGGGTCCAGGGCTGTTTTAGACATGGAGGATATGGGGCATGGGCTGGCATGGGTTGGAATGCATGGGGGTACTTGCAGCTGGCTTGGGTCAAGTCACGATTATAGCACAACAAGATGCCTCAATGTTGTGTTACAGTTGGTGGGAAAGGAGGTGCATGCGATGCGGATCATTGGCAATGGGCAGTGGAAGGGGCGGAAGCTTTGCCGCAGGATGATAAGAATAGGAGGTTAGTTTGATGTTACTCTCTCCAATTGGAGGGAGGACAATTGAAACATGAACTGTACATGTGGCTATGATGTTTTATCTGTAATCTGAAGCAATTGCAGGCGTTAGCAGGTCATATATGGATCAGTACAAGGTATTGGGCTTGAATGGGTCAAAATACTGGACACGGGCGGGCTTGCGGAATGGAAGCTGTAGCCCAGCCCAATCGTCTGCATTTTGCGTAATTGGAAGGGTATGCAGAAGGCCGGCACCCGAAAGCAGGTCGAGGCAACCACTGCATGGCTGGATAATGAATAACACCCATCACATGTAATGTTTTGGGGGGTCCTGCCCACTTGCTAGGGTCTGAGGTTAGGACTGGACCGTACAAGTAAGCCATAGTTCCATGGTTGGTACGACGCAGAGCATATCCTGCGCAGATCTTTGGCATTTGTGTACACAACGGAAAAGCAGTGTGTGTCTAGTTCACATAAAGCTGCAGCAGGCAATGGCCTATATCAAGCTGTGTGTGGTTTTCACGGTAGTGAGAGTAGGATACGGTACCTGCAATGCCCATATGCGGCCCTGTCCTGATTTTGGGATTGTATGGACTTGTGTTGCTCTGTTTGCTTGGAGCGTGAGTTAAGGCTAACTATGTGAAGCTTTGTCGACACTCTGTGCATGCTTAATGTATGGCCCCGCTCTGCGTTTCTTGCTGCAGGAAGCAGAGTAGCTACCATGCTGTGCTGTCTGTGTTGGAGTGTGAGTTACAGAGCAGGCCCTACCGTCTGCTCACTTCCCAGATGGCAGCTGTGGTGGACCCAAGGAGGTCAGCAGTGTTCAAGGAAGTCATGTACTGAGTCGTGAACCACCCACACATCACACATAGTGACATGAAGACAGCTAGCCCTACCTTCTCCCATGCATATGTAAGTGCAAAGGTGAAGCCCTGTTTTGGTGATGCATTTTGTGCGCGGGGGGTTGCCATCAGCAATTGTCATCATCTTCCATATTCACAGCTGGTGCTCCCCTGCAGAATTCAAAAATGCATCAGACGTTTTGCACTTTCTCATGCAGCAAGTGAAGAGCCTATAGAAGTGCAAGCAGTGTATTATGCCCCGCGATTCAACTGGTGACAGGTGTAGGTATCTATGCCTTGGTTTGCATTCCATTTATGTGGTTCTCTGGTTCCATTGGATAGGAATAAGTGGGGTGGACCCCGGTGTGTATGTATGGCTGTTTCTACCTAGCTGCCTTGTGTGCAGCCCTACTTTTTGTTTGTTTATTCAGTAATCATCCATGGGTATGTCGTATGGGGTTTGAAGCTGATCGCAGGTAAAGCTTCCTGCATAGTGATGCAGGCAAGGCCCCTCATTTGAAAAGGATGAATAAATGCAAGAGCTAAACCACCATCCGAAAGGTGAAATCGAGACCGAAGCGTCGTACCTGAATGCCACCTCCGAAAGTTGCCAGCTGGCCAATCCTCCGACACCACGTAATACCCACTCAAAAGCAAGCGCCGAACTCTACGAATTACATTCTCCAGCATACTATACACAAAATGCAATGCTGAGCTAATGAGAGAGAGGGTTGGGCCACCCCCGAAACTTATCTTTGAACTTGGCTTCCGGTAACGCTGAAGCCAAGTGACTTTGGTGTGTCGCACCGGCCGGCCCGGGTGAGTAACGGCCCTCGGACGGTCGCTATCACTTGGTAGAGTGACCTTTCCGCCGGCGGCGCCGCGTCCATTGAGTTAAGGACCGCATGAGGTGCAAGTGCTTATGGGACAGAGATCTCTGCCATGCGAAATAGTGAGTGCGGTTGCGACTGCTATAGGGCTCGGGAATGGTCTCCGGCTATGCATAGATCAGCTTGCCGATCCTTTCTAAAATCGCAATTGAAGTCACGAACAGCTTCCAGAGGTTCCACGAAGTTTCCAGGCGGACCATCTGACCGTATCTTCGCGCCTTGCTCAGCAGGGACGTGCGTGAGGATCATATATACACCTTTTATTTGCTTGGTACCCGGCTCTCTCGGCTTTTGGCACGTGCGGGGAAGTCTAGTTAGACATTGAGGACACGCCGCTTGCTCTATCTGTTCTTGCCTTTATTGAAGCAGGCACAATGCAAGCCCTGGGAGCCTGCATTCTGCTGGCTGTGCTGCTGGGCTGCGCCACTGCTGGTACGTGCCAATGACAAACCCAATACCCATTCAGCTTTCAATTCCTGGATGGTAATTTCCAGTGTACTGCCCCCCAATTTCATACCCTTTGGCTTCAGGCGGCTTGTGGTATCCTAACCAAACAAGCAGATAGTCAGAAAGCACAACAACAAAAGCACTCTGCAGTGGGTTGCCCACACTGCAAGAGGAATCGTGCTTCCACACAGCCTCTCTCAAACTGTAACCTCTGCCAACCCAAATGTTCTTGCTCTTTGACTCTGCAGTCACGGCATGTGGTGCGTGCCATAGGGAGCATTTCCCAGAGTCCAGAAGGCTGCAGCAGCAGGACCCCAGTGCTTCCACTACTGCTGCTCCAGGCAGTGTTCTGGCTGCCCTGACCCTGAACCTACCAGGGCAAAACGGCTTGCTCCTAGGCGCAGTACAGCAGGCTGGTTTGGCCCCAGCCTTGAACAACTCCCAGGCTGTTATGACCATCTTTGCTCCAACTGATGAGGTGAGCTGGGCTACTGGGCTTGCTGTTTCAGAATGTTTGGAAGCAGTGTGCCCACTGTGGGCTCTGTGTTGCAGTTATATCAGCATGGGTTCCACACTCCTCAGACCAAGAAGGAGGCTTCAGTCAGGAAGCTTAGGCCATTCACAGCCTGTAAGGATCATGGACTGCTTGCATCATATCTGGATCTTGTACCCTTTGCTCATCCACATGCATAGTCAATACAGATCACTAGACTTTGGGAGCTGGGGGTCAACGCTGTGCTATGAGCTTGATACTCTGGAGTCCTGTCAGACAAATTTTCCGAACCCTTGGACTTCACTGATTTCTGGACAAGCACGTGTAAAGCAGATGTTTGTTGTCTGTTGTTACCTCCCTGTGCCTTTGCCCTTTACCAGCAAAAACTCAGGAGCTATCCTGTACTAACATGTCGAAGAGTAGTGGCATTCAATGACTTCACTACTTTCTGTTGCTGCTTGCTGCAGGCAATCAACAAAGGCCTTGAAGCCATGGGAATAGACGTGGGACAGCTCATTGGAGATCAACAGTTGCTGCGGAACATCTTGAACTACCATGCTATAAATGGCACCAAGTTGGCGCCCACCAACCTGACCTTGGGCCAGGGCCTGACCACTGACTATGAAGGGAAGAATGTCACAGTTGTGGGTTTGAGCCCGTTGATGCTTGCGAGAGGCGCTGGAGGGCAGAATGTGACAGTGAATCGGACAGTTGATGCTGGCAGGGTAAGCACACATTGCTGCCGGGGGAGTAGGGCAATAGGGCAACATTACACAGCCCTCAGACCGTGGAGCACCCACGGCACGGCTCCAACCAGTTTTTAGTGTGATGAGTGTGAGAAACTGAGAGAGCATTCTGAATGAGATAGGTCAATGCACAGCTTTGCAGCCGTGCACCACCCTGGCGCCTTGGCGTAGTGGTTAGCACTCTCCATTGCTATCCGCTAGGTTGCCAGTTCGAACCCCGATGCGGGCGGGGTTTTCGAAGGGTCATGCCGTACGCGGTATGATCGGGTCAAAGTGTGGGTTCGCCCATGTTGCCGGCCTGAGGAATGACACTTAATCAATGTGTCGAATGCACCTCAGGTCCTTCGCAGGCAACACACACACACACACACACACACACACACACACACACACACACACACACACACACACACACACACACACACACACACACACACACACACACACACATGCTTCCAATGAGTTTGTTACAGTGCATGGAGACCGAGGCCAGGAGCTAAGCCTCTGCAAGAGACTGAGACAGGCAGCAGACATCCAGAGACTTAGGTTATTACATTGTACGATAGCTTACTGCTGAGCAAGCATGAGTCTTTGATTGATGGGGGGGGGGGCTTTAAGGGGGAAAGAAAGTAAATAGTGACCCCCTCCGATTTTGATGAAACTTTATAGGAGGTATCCCTATGGTATCCTAACGCTAAGAGCCTATTGAAAACGCTGCCCTTCTGCTCGTAGCTCACCCACCAACGCTGCTGACGTCTGCATGTCATGACCGATGTCAGCCTTGGACAATCTTGCATGGACGATATATATGCATGGGCATTTTCCTTCGCATGCTTATCATGTGTATGGTTTCGAGCACTGCCCATTTGCCGGTAAATGGCGTTGAATCGGCCTGGCTAAATGTGCCCTCGAACTCCTCCTGGAGATTTACGGGATACTGGTATGCAGCCATAGCAAGGCGCCGGGAATTGCTCCAATATAAGCGCGATCCTCCGGAGTCCACTAGTTCTAAAGTCTGGAGCTATCAGCGCACACTTCTGCAGGATAAAACTCAGCCCCGGGCCGGTGGTGCTCTGCGATGGCGATGTTTAGCAGAATATGTTTATTACAAGGAATCAATCCAGCAGAAGTCGAATGTTTCTGCACGAACCTTTCAGTCTAGTGGATAAAGTAGGATTCCCTTCCTCCCGTGCAATTCCTGGCGCCTTAGAGCGAACGGGCACAGCGGAGGCCGCTGCCGAGACACCCCGGCCGAAACCCTGGGTCCGGCGACCCTTGGTATTCCGCCGCCAGGCTGGGGTCAGAAGGACCCCTTGACCATGCCCAATCACCCAAATGACCCACCCAGGCGCTCTTGGCTCCTACTGGCCCCCTGCTAGACTGCCTCAGGATTTGCTTTCTTTCCCCCTTAAGAGGGTGCAAATGCTGGGCTGGCAGATCTGCAGGCAGAGGAGTTAAAGGTTATTTCAGTTCTGCAGAAGGTTTGATATGTAATTCTTTTCTGCGGCATGCTATTGTGGGGATTGGTCTATTCCTGCTATGGTGTGCTCCTGGCGCAAGTGACTGTGTAAAGACATGGAGATGAGTCTATCAGTCCCCGTGTCACTCCATGTGTATACATGCTATATGGCAGCCCAGTAATCATCGCAGGTTGCAGACTGCAGACCCACTTTAGGCCCCCATGCCCCATGGTGGCAGTTACATCTATATGCAGCTGGCAAGGCTATGCATGCCTGTTCACAGCATACATGCTATAAGCATGGTGGGTACAGCATCTTGCTGTGCCGTATATCCATGGCTGATATCATTCGCTCACATCTTTTACATTATGAAGTCCCTTACCTATATGCTGTTTCATACCCTGCTGCAGTCCATTGTGTACGTCATTGACAGCATGCTCGTCCCAGAAGATTTGGACCCAAGTGCAGGTGCTGCAACCAACAACTCTTCAGGGTCAACAGAGGCCGGAACTGGGTCAGCAGCACCAGCCTCGCCACCGCCAGCATTACCACCCCCCACTTCAGGGGCACTGGCAGCTGCCTTTGGTCTGCCTGTCACCTTCGGCATGGCTGCTGTGTCAGCATTAGCTCTGGTGGCTGTTGGGGTCTTCTTGACTTGAACTCCTGGGCATCCTCGCAGCCCTACTCTGGCTATTGGGGAGCTTCTTTACTCGAGCTCTGGCCCCGCCCTTGCAGCAATCTTGAGGTTTTCAATGTAATATCTCATGATTGAGCTGGATCGTGTGGCACAAGTGTGTGGGTGGATGAGGAGGGGTGGGGGTATGAAGGGGGCTTTAAGTTATGGCTTCTGAGGTAGGGGCGACGGCGGTTCGGTCCCACGATAACTGGTAACCTGCTAAGCTCACGAGACCTAAGTGGTTTGACTATTGGCATGATTACAGCGGATCACGTTGTTGCATTAGATGCTGGGGCATCCTTTGTGGGATGTGTGATAGCAGAAGCTCCTTGCCTAACTGCCACAATATGTTTGGTCTCCCAAGTGGAGAAGCATGCCCCAGTCCCCCAAGTGGCTGGAGGGGACAACTTACTATTGTTTATCTACCATGCCGAATCTCTTGTCGACGGTGCACTACTTGGAAGCAAAGGAGGAGCCCTGTTCCGGACGGTTTGCAGGGTGCATGCATATATGAGTGGACAGCTTACTGTGCATTACCTATGTGCGGGTGCATCTTAGCATCTGTACACTGGCAGACAGCACTCATGTTTTGCACTGTGGTGTTGGTGATGCAAATAGTGCCAGACTGCTGTTGTACATGGATTGGATCCGGGACGCTGTCTCTTCACAGAAAGGGGATATATTGTTTTATTACGGAACAGCTTACTTTTCGGGCCTGGTGCAGGCTGTGTTATATCTATGGACAAATTCGGCAAATGAGCTGGAAGGAACATATGTTGTATAGCTTCATTAGCCCATGGTTGGCGCTCATGGGACCATGTGCACTTTGACAAGCTTCTACCTTGTTTTACGGTCAAAATAGCCTAAAGCAATATGGTCAGAGCTTGGACTGCCTAGTCTTGATTTCATGTGGTGGAGGGTTACTATGTATGCGGCGTGTGAGGGTCCTTGGGAGAATGTGGCTCTTTTAGCAGTGTTTTCATTGGTTACCATTAAGGCTGCTGGATGTGTAGACAAGTGTGGGGAGGCTATCTGTTTGGCATCATGCATGTGGCTCATCGATAAAGTGCAGACTACTGGTGAATGATGCTTTGTTGCCTTGGTGAACATCAGTTATGGTGTTTTGCATTACGACATTAATAGTGTTAACTCACCTAGGGACTGTCTGCTGTCAGTCTAGTCTGGCAAAATCAAGGACGTGCATGCAGCCGTACAATTCCAAAGTAACCCGTATGCACGCTATATTCTTGGGCAGGAAGGATACGGTAGGGGACACGAGGCTAGGCACCCTAGCCTCAGTTGCCTCTCCCTTAACTTACGCGGGCTGGGACTGCAGCGGTGGTGCTTGCCCCCTGCAGTAGCTCAACCAGCTCGGCGTAGCTCTTCTTCTTCTGGGCAGGAAGGAAGTGAGACACTTCAAGTCTCCCTGTATTGGAGATGTAAGAATAACTTGGTCCATGGAGTCCCTCTATGTGCCTTCTTAATGGGTCTACCTTCTACGGTGTAACCATTTGCAGGCAAGCGGAGGAATGCTGGGAAAGCAGGCGGAGGCTCCTATGCATTCAGACACTCCACTGGACATACTGTAAGAGCCCGTTCTGAACAGTAGAGTTTGTGACATGCTTGCTGAACAACTGCCCATCAGGGGTGGACTTGTGCCCATGAATCTGACCAATTGCCAATCTATCATTCAGAAGGTGTGTGTGTGTGTGAATCTTACATTGGCAAACCCATCGGCACGCGTGCGGTGCCACAGTTCACCACAGGGGTGGCAAAGCCACTAACACAAATAGAACCAGGAAAAACTGAACACCATCCACCAGTTTGAACTCCATGATCATGCATGTCCAAGCAGATACAATGATGCAGAATACTGGCCCTGGAAAAGTGCACACACAATTTTATTCTTTGATTTTTTTGGGTTTTTTTAGAAGGTAAAACGTACCCTCGTACGCTAGGCTCTTCTCTTATGGAATTATCTTATGGAAGCAGGTGAGGAGGTCCGTCGAAGCAGGAGTATCATGCGGCAGCACCAGCACATGTTGAAGGGGAGTGGCAGCACCAGGGGGCCAGCATGTGGAATAAGGGCTTAGCACTGTCAGCTGTCATCATGAGCAACCCATGACTGCATCACAGGTTGGAGCAGCAGCAGGGGGGTGGGGGTGGGGGCAGCTGCGTTTTCAACATCACAAGCAGCAGCAGCAGCAGCAACGTCCTGATGCTGTAGGGGTTGCACAGCTCTGCAAAGATGGCTCGCTCGCCACATGAGTAGCATCCAAGCAAAGGCCCCATACAGTGTATGGGTGTGCAGGTGCATGGCAGGGGCAGCCTGCAAAGGTAAGTGCCCAGCTGCACAGGGCTCTTTGGCCAATTCCTCGTTCACAAGACATGAACGCTCAGTTATCAAGCAGCAGCAGCAGTCAAGGGCTTGCGGGCTTACTACGCAGCGCAGGAGCAGCAGCAGCGGCAGCCGTAGCGGGAACAGCGAGCGCAATAGCAATAATGACATGCAGTCGGTGTATGTGTTGCCTGGCAGTGTGTTCTTACCTCCCTGCCAGCCGCTAGATTGGGTGTTTGGCATCTAAACCAAACTAAAATCAACCAAACTCTAGCTGCTGCCCTAGGATTCAGTAACAGCATGCAAAAGCTTCCTGATGTTGCCTTTGACTACAGTAGGAAGATGTGAGCGTTGGGGTTACTAGAACATCATAGCAGGCCGTCCCAAGCTTTCTGGCAGGTTTGACGTATCAGTGACATGGCATATACCTTGCAGCCATGTCTTCCCAGGGGAGCACCATTTGTGGCATTGCTTCGTCCTGAGTGAAGCTAGATCACAGCAGCAGCAGCAGCAGCATGGGATTGCCATTGCAGATCTCATATTCGATTAGAGTGAAGAAGATGGTCCTAAAGCTGCTGTGTGCTGCTTGCTGCAGGAAGCAGAGTAGCTACTGTACTGTGCTGTCTGCCCTGGAGTGTGAATTACAGAGCAGGCCCTACCGTCTGCTCACTTCGCAGATGGCAGCTGTGGTGGACCCAAGGAGGTCAGCAGTGTTCCAAGAAACAATGTATCGAGTGGTAACTGGTGGCGCCATGGCAGCAGACTATGACCTGTACGAGTGAAGGTAGGATGCAACATGGCCACTTATGACCCAGCAGGCAGCCACCCACTCTATGATGATTATATATATGATGATTATATTGATGAGTCTGGCATGGTGTATGATGCCCATGGAGCCTAGTTTGGCTCCGTTACGGGCGCCCCCTTTGTGGGGCCACTTTGTAATCTGTAATCTGTAATCTATAGTTGCCCACTGGAACAGTCCGGTTGCACTGGATCTACAGCATGACAGTGGTGCTATCATCACAAAAGCAGTAAGTGTGCTTGGGTGCAGGGAATAAATGCTTGCTGTTTGAGAGTGATGCTTTGCTTGGGAGGAGATTTGTTCTCCAGGTAGGGTATTGACTTAATTGTAAATCCCCTTGTTAGTGGTTTCAATGCCAATGGACCTACAGCAGGCACCATGAGGACTTCGCATGACAGCAGGAGCTTGCCGCCCTTCACCATTTACTGCCCCATAACTGCTGCTATGAAGCTTCTGTTGCAGCCTGTTGGTACTGCGACGCCAGTGGCAGTCTGCAGTGAGTGGGTGTCTCGGCCGAGTCGTGCTTGCACGAGCTCACTGAGACTCTCACCGTGAGCGCTGCCCCGGTGGAATAGGTTGTTGCTGTTCGCAGCGGCCGGTATGTGAGCCGGCGAAGCTCAGTGACCCTGGCGCGGGCGTGACTGTTCCCCGTCGCCACCCCTCGATCACCTCCGGCGCTCCCTCCTCGCAATGTTTGGTGCCACCGCCGACGAGGGAAGCAGCCTCGTGCGACGGGGGTTGACCGAAGGGCACGCCATCGCACGGCTTAGTAGCGTGGGATCTCATAATCCATAAGCTCCAATAAGTTGCAGGCCCAGACCTATATATGCACTGCACCTCTGGAGAGGAGCAGAAGCATTCCCAACTCAGCCGTCCAAGCGCTGGGCTAGCAAATTCCTCTAACTATCGAATTGCTCCCAGAGCATCTTCCCTCCGCCCATTGCCCCTTGCAACCAGTTCCTGACTTCTGTAATCATGCGGACCATTGCTGCTCTGGCTTTTCTGATTGTGGCCTGCCAGCTATGTTTGGCTGTGTACGCGCAGGGAAGTGCATGTAAGTGTGCTTTTCAAGTGGCCTTGCGCTGCTCCGTACGCATCTCATGACCAACAGTTTGGGGCCATGCGTGGCGCTACAGTAGTCTCTGTAGTAATGGTCTTTGGGCTTCCCGCATGGTCTGCATGACAATATCAATGCAGTGTCATATATCCTTGCAGAGAAGCTTTTGCAGTCTTGAAGCTCCAGCCTAAGCTATGTCAGCAAACTCCATGTTCAATGTATAGTCAGCCACCGTGCTTTTGCAGCACTGCTAGTACATGGGCCTGAGTGCGGCCTGGTCATTCAAATAGCTTCTGACGTTTCACAGCGAAGCAGCCACCAGTGATGGCTGGAATGCAAGTGGTGCAGATAAGAAAGCAATCTCCACCCATTCCACCAACTAACCATGGTCGCACAGCAACTCACTGCTGTCGTAATCGGTGGTGCCACCTACCTACTATCAAGACAAACTTACTACTGTTTTTTGGTTTCTGTTGCTGTTGCTCCTGGCAGGTAACATCCAGTGCCTGCTGGACCCCTGCTCCCCGGGCCTCTGTGACTACGAGAGTGGAAAGACGTGCGCTGGTGTAGGCTGCTGTGCAAAGTGTGTAGATTCCCGTGCAACTGCTGTCGCTATTGGGCGCCGCCTATTGAGCACAGATGCTTCAGGTAAGGATCTACTGCATCCCCTTGTCGCTAACTTGAGACAATCTGACCAGCATTTAGCTTAGCTCTTCCAGTATTAAATACTATAAAATGCTGATGGACACTCCTCACCTGAGCAGAGTCCTTTGATGGCTCTACAGTGCATAACATACAAAGCATGCACTCTGCGGTGGACTTTTAGCTGGTATTGCAGCTACCTGCTTTTAATTTTTTGGATTATGACGCTCGCCAGAGCTTATAATGGCTCCTTGTGAACACAATCGGATCCCCGGCAAGCAGCTTTTCCAGTTCATATTGGACATTTTCTGGCCCAAAAATTATCCATCCCGCCTGTATAGAGGTTGCAGCAGACAGTAGTAAGGGACAGGTGGGCTGGGACCAACGCTGGAATAGTATTGTCAGCTTTAATGGACAAAAAAGCTGGAAGGCCAGCAAACTTTAGCCTGAGAGGCAGGACTGAGAAATGTGCATGCCTTGAAACTGTGCAGTACTTTTTTAAGAGCAAAGGCGGTGCTCAGCCCCAGACTACTTGCTTGTAGTTTGTGCTGGCTTGGTTTGTGGTGCATGCTCGTCCAAAGTACCGAAGACAATACAGTCAACGACACCTTACAACCTTCTTGCCTTGTGTACCTGCTCACTTGCTGTCCGTTGTTAGGTGCTGGAGTAGTGTCTGCAGCTCCTGGCTTCCGGATGCTGCTTGGTGGCCGAGGCGCTGGCCCCATCTGTCGTCGCGGCACCGACCCCTGTATAGCCGTCTTGTGCATCACCGGCACCCAGTGCCTGAGCAGGGGCTGCACCTTTAAGTGCGTGCCTAACTAACCAGTTTGTGAAAACAGCTGGATTGCTCTCGCTGGTTGCCACATGCATCGGCAGGGTGTGCGAGTACTTGATGTGCCAAAAGTCAGTTGCAAAACACCATGCTGGGAATGCTTGGTGCTCTCAGGCTGTGGCAGAAAGGAAGCATGCATGACAGAGTCTGCACCGTACAGCCACTGCACAAGATGGTTGCATTGTACAGAACGATTGCGTTTTTTTATTGATTGATAGCTGTAACACTGAGGATCCTGTTACAATAGCTCCTGTTACTGGGTTGTTTGGGACCAGTGGCCTAGCGCGGAGCAAGAGCAAATGTGGCAAGCACTATCTGGATCACAAAAACTTTTTGCGGTCTATGTGTGCGGCTCAAAGTGAAGCGCTGTTCCAGACATGGACCTACGGAGCCTGGTCACTGCTTGCATACAGAAAGTCAGTGGGACTGGGGATAGATGCCAGCATGTATGTTTTTGTCACTGAGATGTCCATGAATTTTACGCTGTGATTAAGGCAACACTGTTTCAGGAGCTTTGTAGTATGGAATGATGTTTGTAATGTTTATGTCCTCGTCAGCACTGCACAATGAAATCTATTACATAGAGTCAGCCTACAGTCGACTTTTGGCTCGGGCTTTTGCAAGCACTTTAGTTGCTCATACCCTTTGCCCGTCTCCGCTTATGTCACTGCATCTGTATAACTGGTAGTTGGGCTACATCCTTGCATTGCGGAGTCTGTCGTTGTGTACTTGTTGTGTCAGTCTGTAATTTATCTGCCACTTGCTTGATTGATGAAGTAACTCTGTCCTTGCCTCTTGAAAGCACGTTGTTGATGTGTTCGAATGTGTTCCAGCGGTGTAAGTCTTAAAGTTTTACGAGGGTTGTTGAGGATTTCTGCTTGCATTGTAAAAATTTGATGTACCCATGCATGTGTCACCTCCGTTTGTTGGATGTGCGTCATTAGACCAAAAAAATCGTGAGTGGTGAAGTTATGGTGCCTCTCTATATACTGCCAGTGACATATGTGAATTACATCAGTTAAAAGCACTTTTGCCGCACCCTCAGTTCAGCCGCAGCCCTAGAATCTTCTCCCTCAACACCGGACCGGCCGGGCATCGTTCGATTGATGCACAAATCCGCGGCCGAAACTGCGTTCCACCAGATGCATGGACAGAAGCACCTCATGTGCCTAAATCACCACCACTCGGATATCTCATCAATGCCCATTTCCATTAGCCTATCCGATTATGCCCACGAGTCTCAAGCCCTGGGCGGTTAACTGTGTCCGGACCGTCGACCGGGCCCTTTGGTATCTACCGCAAGGTGCCACAGGTCCGGTGCCACTAAGTGAAGAACATGTGTTTTTTTGGACGTCGAGCAGTAGTGACACCGGTGCCGAAGACTGCCGACTGCGAGGGAGCCTGTGACCTATAAAGCATCCCAGGCTGCGCTTAGGGCGTCTATGTCAGCGCATCCGTCGGTAACACATGCTGAGCGCCTTGCAGAGGGGCAGCGGCTGCGGAAGGAGCGGACGCTGCGATGGACACTCGCTTCCGACCGGTTTTGCCGAAATAACTCTTTCCAATAAGCATCTATGTGCCTAGCATTCTGCAGGCGTGTCTTTGATTAAGCAATGGAGATTTTGCCGGTTGTATATTTGCATGTTCGCTGTCTTTTGGGCACAAGTGCCTGTGGGCGAGACTAGGCGGACTGGCGAAATACCTCTGGCCAGCAACCATCTCTGTCCCTAGCATTCTGCAGGCATGTCTTTTATGTGATTCCTGACAGAACGGTTAGATGTGCAAGAGGCTTTTCTCTGTCTTTACGCAAGTTCCTGCGGGCGACTACGGGCCGGACTGGGCAGAACAACTCCTGCCAGCAAGCAGCTCTGTCTCTAGCATTCTGCATGCATGTCTTGTCTGTGTTTACTGACACAATTTTCAGACGTGCAATAGGCGTATCGCTCATTTTACGCAACTGCCTGCGGCCGACCTTGGTCATGGCATGGGACGGACTGGCAGGGCTACATACCAGTGCTTGCCCGAGCATTCCGCAAGCATGTACTTCATCGGTTTCACTTCATCAATCTCAGACTGCAGCAGGGGGGCTTTGCACTGTCTATGCGACAATTGCCCTGCAGAGGACCAGCGGTCAGGCCTAGGATTGGCCTATCTAGGGATTATCTAGGGGCCTCTGAGTTGAACTACTGGGGAAACAGATGACATGCACCTGCATAAACCTAAAAAACAATGGCGTTAAGAACGGAGCTACCATTGGTTCTCTGCTATCTAGACTGTCTATCCCCAAGTCTGTTTGTTAACGGTCAACCACATGAATCTGAAAGACCGCAATACCCTGCCAGGTGCATACTCCTGCCTGCTGCTGCTGGGCGGCCCCACCTCCTAGTGGCCAGCGGCATTCGGCCAGCTTCCAGGTAAGTAAGGATTGCCTCCAGCAGTGAGACAAGTAGTCCTTTGACAGCCATTACCAAATCGATATGTACTTTTGTCCCGTTCAAAAGTCACCCATAACAACTACAAACAAACAAACAAACACAAATTAAGGTGTGGCTGCACCAAGGCACTGGCAGCTAAAATGAAACGACCAAACACACCGTGGTCAAGCCACATTTCCCTACTCAACGGAAATCGGAAACACGATGCCAGCTGTTATGGGCATGGGAACGCCCTATTCCATCCTGAACCTGAGACGAGTCAGCAACGCACCGTCAAAGCATCACACTCAGCAAGACCCACCGTTCATTTGTTCATTGTTCTATCACCAGCAATCGAACCGTCAGCACCAGCACTGTTGCAGCACCCTCTTTAATAGAGTCACCGCCCATGCTTAGCCCATGCATGATTGACACTCCACCAGTAAACTGATCTTGAAGTTATCATTACAGTTGTTAGTGCCAGGATGGAACATAATTACCCATTACCAATTACCAAATGGTCCCGTCAAAGCGGGGCGCCGGTGGGGGCCGCGCCACCCACATACAAGGAGCCAACTTAGGCTCCAACGGCATACTCAACTTCCTGTCCAAAACTCACGCCATGGCTGCCATCAGCCCACCCTAAATCCGTTGCTACCCAATGTATTTCAGGCCAGCCCATTTCGACTTGCCATGTGCTGACCAGTTGACCCAGTCAACAGCAAGCCAAGCAGTATAAGACTCTGCCCACATATGCCAAGAGGAGCTCCTTATGCCCCCACACCTAAGAACTGATACTAGACGAAACTGTGATCAGAGAGAAGACACAGATTATGTCCCGCATTCATGGCCACCTTCTGTGCCAATAACTTCCCACAGGCTGAAGATGCTCCACATGCTCTGGTGTGTGTGTGTGTGAATCTTACATTGGCAAACCCATCGGCACGTGTGCGGTGCCACAGTTCACCACAGGGGTGGCAAAGCCACTAACACAAATAGAACCAGGAAAAACTGAACACCATCCACCAGTTTGAACTCCATGATCATGCATGTCCAAGCAGATACAATGATGCAGAATACTGGCCCTGGAAAAGTGCACACACAATTTTATTTTTTGATTTTTTTTGGGTTTTTGATTTTTTGGGTACATCCAGCAAACAAACAGCAACGCAACAGCATATATCATCAGAACATGCTCTGGTGGTGGCATTTCTGGGACTGCAGTGCAACTTACCCTCCCCTACTGTCCCATATAAAGTTGGTGCAGCAACAGGGCCAATTTCGCATGCATTGCGCCAATTTTCAACCCATGGTGTCATGACAATGGAACGCCTGCCACACATACTCCCAAGAAAATCTGTCCTGTCAAATAACTACATACTGTACATGACAGAGAGCAGACTGGAAATGCAGTGACAGAAAATACACTGAACACAAACGTCGATGCTGCATAAATGCAGGTTGGAAACAGTGCTGCACACACACATGTAGCTCGGAAACATGGCATCCCTCAGCTACAACCGCCCCTGTTGTGCCCGAAGTGCTGAAACGAACAGATGCCCTGGCCCAGAGTGTAAAATGCTAAGGGCCAATGCCCAATGCAGAAAACCCCTGCATGTCTCACATATATGACTGCTGACGTGCTGAAGGGGAACAACCAGGCCATATGCGCGACCCACATGACGCAGCTGGAGCGTCAGTCCACCATATCCATCATCAAAAGATGGCAATGTGCAATGCAATTGGTACACTCCATGGTCCAGCTATTATGGCCGGTTATGAACCCAACAGATGCAAGAGGGTATGCAGATGGAAAGACTCCGTCCTGCATAAATGAAGTTGGGAAAAGGAAACATCTGCTACCGGTATCAGTCAAGACAGCTGGCAATGATATGATATATTACATGCAAGCAATCACTGAACTAACCCTGGCTCACTCACCCCTCAGATTGTACCCAAACAACTCAACTCTGGCTCACTTCATTCATCAGCTTCAGCTCGACAGCCAAAGCAGACCCAACTGCCAAACATAGCTATTTGATGCATACAAACCAAGCCCAGGACAAAGGGGCCAACCACTCCAACAAGCCAACATCACAGGAGGTGCTTTATACAGGCAGCAGTTACTAAAGAACTACGGCATGCTCCCATCACCAGCCTCGCATATGTAAGTCATACAGCATCACCACTCGAGAGATGCAGAGAATGGAGTGAGCAGAACAACCCTAATTTGATGGCACCCGGAGCACAATCTTCCCCACAGCCCTCCCACTGCGCACCACTTCCAAGGCCTTTGCCCCATCCTCCAAAGTGTACTCAGTCAACCTCAGCAGACAGGTGTTGGGGCTGCTGCAGCCAAGCTCCGGCACAGAGTCAAACCAGTTGACCAAGTGCTGTAGCATGGCCCCATCAGTTTTAGCCCCATTAAACACCACAGTAGGGTTGAAGCACGGCAGGAATCGATGCAGGAGCGAGCGAAGCCCAAGCATAAGGAAGAAGGAGAAGATGGAGGAGGGTGCAGGGGGCTTGGCACGGTTACCGATTGGGACAGAGGAGACATACGTGCCTTTGCCAGGTTTCAGCAGACGGCAGGACATCGCCATGGTGTCTAAACCCCCAACGTTGTCTATGACCAGATCGAGCTTGCTGCTGCTGCTGCTACCAATGTTAGCTCCCCCCTCCTCTTCTTTTTCTCTGCTGCTGCTGCTGCTGCTGCTGCTTGCTGCTTCACCGTGGTGAGCTGCTACTGGTGCTGCTTCTGATACTCTTGTACCTTCACAGTGAGCTTGTGGTCCTGCCTCGTCTGCTGCTGATGATGATGCAGGTCCTACGTTTTGTGCATGCTGCTGCAAGTGCTGCTGAATGGAGCCTTCTACATCTCCTGCCGTGTAATCAATGGTTACATCAGCCCCAAGCTGCTTCACATATGTGTCATTGCGCTTGGAGCAGGTTGCAAGGACAACAGGCACCTTGAAGTAGTGCTTGGCTAGCAGCACTGCAAAAGAGCCAACACCGCCGCTGCTGCCGTTAATGAGCACGGCTTTTATCGAGTGCTGCTCGCTACTGGATGGGCAGCTGTTGCTGTACTGCTTAAAGTCCAGGCACTTCAGCAAGGCACAGAAGGCTGTGATACAGGCGACTGGCATGGCTGCAGCGACCTGTGGACAAACGCCAGGGGTCCGTATGGCCACTTCTGACTCCTCGAAGGTTGCAAATTCAGCGAAGGTGCCTTCATCCATCCTTTGATGCAACCCCAAGACCTGGTCTCCTGGTTTGAACTTGTTGACTTTGGGCCCGCAGGCAGCAACGATGCCAGTTCCGTCTACTCCCATCGGACACGGGAACGTTGGCATAGGATGCGCAGGTGCATTCTTGTAAGTGCCATCGACATACTGAAGGTCTGCCGGGTTGTATATATGTCACATATGTCACATGCACCAGCACAGTTGATGGAGTCTGCAGCCCGGGCTTGGGGTGATCTCTACTATAACTAAAGACCGAGATCGGATCCGAACTGTTTATTGAGCTTGCTATCAGTGCTTGCATTGTAGCAACGCTAATGCGTTCGCATGCAAAACAGAAATCAAGAGTAAGTTGGCTTGCTGCCGTCCAGTGTATCCTGCTGTGCTGAAATGCGCATTGAGGCTAGGTTGTGCCCACACAATCCCTTCAAACTCTCAAGAGCCATGTGCATGATTCCTACTAGCTCCGGCCGGTGGTCGCAAGTCGTCTCGGCGGGGGCACTGGAGGCACTTTCGTCAGCCAACCCAGCCAACACTCAGTTTAGACCAGCCTTAAACCAGAGTTCGAATCCTAGGCGCTGTCGTGCGCCTGGGCGAGTATGTATTGCCCAGATCCCCAAGATGTGCATGCGCAACATAGCGCAGTTTATACCCAGTGGATCAGCCCAGAAGGTTCCACCCTCGATAGCTGTAGAAGCACCTTAACCGCACCAGTAATTTAACAATCCATTATCGAGCTTGACAAAAGCATACAACGGTCCCCATGTAGCATTTTCCACAACAGCCCCTTGCCAGGATTGGTCGGATTGAAGCCCTCAGAAGCATGGTACCCAGCAGTTCCCCATGACATCAGCCAATGCATCTCCCAGATTGCAATACTGTGGATCCACATAGGTATCCGCAGACACCAGTGGCTGCTCAGGCAGGTCTGGCTCGGTTCAAGATCTTCACCTGAGGCCCAGGCCACAGGCTTAAGATACTGAACTTATCCAGGCTGCTTGAGCGGTTCCATGGAGTCATTGCTCCTACACAATGCATTTCCCATACAAGTCTTGCCCCTTACAGCCCCAGTAGCAGTGTTGCATGACGATCTCTCCCACGCAGCTGCTGCTTGACCTGCAGCTTCTGCAGCAGATCATTCCCATCAGACTCAGCTGCCTGCTGACGTGACAGCTGCTCCAAACAGCAGCGTAAAAACAGCACCTGCAGTGCCAGCACGTTGACCCTTTCATCGCGCTTGATGGCAAACTTCACCGCTTCCACATTCACCTGCAGCAGACAGACAGCCAATCAGCTTCAGACATGTAATGAGACACGTGCACTTTGTCTAAATGGCCGGAGCCATTTTCAACGCCATTAGCCAGCAGCTAAGCCTTACCACAGCATCGACACCGCCGCATCGACACCGCATCGAAGCCTTCCAACGGATTAGAGGGACCTAAAAAAAGTACAGACCAGCGTGGCAGCAGATTCCGTCATGAGTGCACCCTTGGAAACTGGTCTTCAAGATGACAGCCGCCCTAAGATTGCCAACACAAGCGGAGCATAAGCCTGTTGGTATGGCCAGTCGTGCCATTTCCAGCTTTTGCATCAACGTCTCTAAGCATATCCACAGTCTCGCCATCAGAGCCCACTCGCCCAATCTCTACCCAAATGATCCGCAACCACCTCCCCGCTTGGCAATCAACCCTAACATCCTCACCTTTCTCTCCAGCCACAGCACCTCCCCGGGCAGATGTTGCGCTTGTCCCTTTTTCCCCTTCTCCTTAGGCACATTCAGCACCGCCGCCACCTCCCACAGGGGCGGGTGGAGCGGATAATCCTGGTACACTGTTACCACAGCAGCCAGCTCCAAGCTGCTTGTCCTCACCACTAGCTTGTACTGCAATGCTGGGGGCAGCAGTACAGTCACACTCGCAGCACCTGGAAGCTTAGCAGCTGGAGTAGCAGCAGCCCCACCCTCCCCTAAAACTCCAACATCCGCCGTGTCCGCATCTGAGCCCCCGAGTAGAGCCCAAGAAGCTCCGTCAGCAGCCCCATCCACCATCAGAGTGTCCTCCAAGTAAACTGCATCCCCATCAAACTGCTGCAACCCCACTGCTTCCCCTTCCTCCACCATACCAGCATCATCAGCTGCTTGCATGCCTCCCCCGCCATCCATGCTCCTTCTCGCTGCAGCTGCTGCCAGCTGCTGCTGCCAACTCCCAGATCCCCCGCCCGTCTCCATTAGCAGACTCTCCAGCAAAGCATCATCTGCTGTTTGCGCCCCATCCAACCCACCCCCGCCAGACAGCTCCCCTGCTAACCCAGAAACCTCCCCTTCCTCATACTTGCTAGGGGTAGACACCTGTCCTCCCCTGGGACCAGGTGGCAGTTGCCCAGGAGGTCCTTGCGGGGTGAGAGGCCTACTGCCTGGAGGAGGCACTGGGGCTTGGCTGCCTGCCCTTGATGCTCCCCCGTCCCCTGCTGCTGCTGTTGCTGCTCCGATACCGCCTGAGGTGGTCACACCCTCCATGGGGTCCCCTGGAACAGCTGCTGCAGGAAGCACGTTGCCAGCATCCGTGCCGCCTACTGCTGCAGCTGTACCATCCTTGCTGTGCTTGCGATCTGGTTTGGACCTGCTCCCACTTGCCCCGGTGATGTTCTGCCAGCTTACAATGGTGCTTGTCAGCCGCTGTGGTAGAGAGCCATCTATGCTAGTTGGTGGGAAGCTCTTCTTGGATAACAGGCGCAACATCTGCCTGCATGTACATCAGACCACACATTGTACTTCTTTTCAGGCAATGCTTGGTATACACTTGAAAAGTAACTGCTCAGGTAGATCCCCGATACTCTGCTACATAGGGCCACATGCTGCATACAGCACCTGAGACACGGCATAGTTGTTTCTATGACGGAGATACAACGAGGTGTCTGCATGAACTGATTCTCAACATTATTTCGGAGTCAGAAAGCCGGCCAATACTACATTAAGACCATGATAATAGCACTTGCACTTGCGTCCGCAGGGTAATCGCCAGATGAATATTTGAAGGACATATAGCAAAGCAACAATCCTGTCCAATCTCTGCAGCTCTGTCAAGTGTACCAGATAGCTACAGCTGCTGTCCAAGCATGTCAAGCATCTGCCAGCTCACCCGAGTCTCACTCACTTCAGCGCAAGCATGGCCACCTTGCCCGCCTGCAAGCGCTCCAGTACAACCTGTATGCGCTGCTGCCGCCGGTGTATGCTCAGCTGCTCCAGCACGTCTGCCTGGTGCGCCGCAGTCAAGCTGGGAGGTAGGGTAGACAAGATATCCATGCCAGCAAGGTCTTGCGCCCACCTGCACAAGAAGTGGCAGCTTTGCTTTAGGAACAGCAGTAGCTTTGCTTGCGAGAATGCGCACTTCCTCTCACGACTGTAAGACATGTATAATAAATGAAGGCCATAGGACAAGAGATCCAGTCATGGTATGCTACAGATCAATAGGCTTGCGCATGGAGGTTCTTGGAGTTGACCTCAGTGTACAGCTTAATGAGCTTCCAAGGCCAAGTAGTCACAAAGCTTTTCAACCATGATTTTAACCAGGTGTTCTCCAAAGGAGGTTCTGCTGGATAAGTAACAGCATCTAAAAAACATTACCAGCGACACGTCATGGACACTTTGGTGCAGACGGAAACATGTGCACCTCATGGGCAAACACCAGCCATGGGCTGTTGCCCTATACAAGATCCCCAGCCGTTCAAGAGGATCTCATGAGGTTCCACTACAGCACCCACCTTCTGCTTGTCAATCTGAGATATGCCTAATGGACCTCATGGTGTCTTCAAATAAGCATCACCCTTTACCACTGACCCCAATTAGAGCTTACCTGTATAACCGTGACTTGACTTTGCCTGCCCCAAACTCCAGCTGCTGCCCCTTCCCTGCTTGCAGCACCACCTCGAACTGCCCAGGGTCGCCATTGTCACCCAGGAAGAGGTTAGAGAGGACGGCCTCATCCTCTGAGCTGCTGCCATATGCACCCACAAGGTTGAGGTTGACGAAGTACTGGAATGTGACTGTAATCAGGGCTTTTGAGCTTTTGCTGCCTGGAGGAGGGAGGACCGACAGTTCCACTGACAACGGGTGCACCTGTAACAATGCAACCAGAACAAAAACAAGGAGTGACCTAAGCATGGGGTTCAAGCTGCACCTATCTCCATGCAACTCTCCATGCAGCTGGACCAGCCCAAAAACAGGTACAGAATCTACCTATGTGCCTGCAGGGGTAAGTTGAGCACATGAACACCATGCGCACTTCCCATCTTCAAAATTGCCCCATAGCACTCATACACACATACATATCCTTTCAGAAACAATATCACCGCACATTTGTCCAAAAAGCTGCTCAACAACTGCTGTTCTGCACAGCTACTGCTGATGGCCAACACATGATATGGACCGTACCATCGTTGTTAGGTTGCATAGTGCCATCGCACAAGCCCTCGCAGCCCTCATATGTCATCGTGCTAGACCTAGTGCTTCAGTACAAGTGGATGGCAATCATTGCAAACAACACCAACCCCTCATGCATATCCGAGTGAAGAAGTTTTACCTTGTACAGCTCATCATCTGCTGCTGTTACTGCTGCCTCTTTCCGCCTGCGTTTGCTGGAGGACGCGGGTACGAGCTTATCTCCGCCACTGCTGCTGGCATCACCATGGGAAGCTAGCCGCTGTACCTCCTCCAAGGAACCACTGATCTTAATATCCACAGCTAGGCCAAGCATGTCCCTTCCTGAGGTATACTGAGAGTATATGATATACAAGGGTGGTGGGAGTAGGTCTGCTGTCTTGTTCTGTGCTCGCTGGTTTAGGCTGGGTAGTAGAGCATCTTGCAAGGGCTTGGCAGCTTGCCCCAGCACCCGCAGCTGATTGTGCAGGTCATCTAGCTGCGCCTTGCGCGAGGCAACACCGCTGGCCTTCTGCTGCTTTACCTCCTCAAGGGCATGGAGCTTCTTGGTTAGCTCCTTCCTCTGAGTCTCTTCGTAGGTCAGCCTTCCCAGCATGAGGTCGTGCTCATTATCCGGCACAGGCTTTCCGGAGTGATCGCAGGCAGCTCTGAACTCATCCACTGGTGCAAGCACAATGTCTTCATCCGGTATAGCAGACTTGAAGGCCTGGTTGCCTGCTATCTCCCTCTCAAAGTACTGCTTTTCGTACAGGAGGTTTTCTAGCTGCAGGTTTGACTCATCGAAAAGCGCCTTCTTGGCCCCGGTATCCTCCTTAAGTCTCTCTGATTCTAAGCTGGCAACTCTGTGCTGCTCCCGCACTTTGACAAGCAGCAGACAGCCCTGCTTGATGGCGTTCTGCAACTTGTCTATGTCTGCGTTCTCTTGCTTCAAAGCCACAATATCGTCCGCTATACTTCTGATAGCCTCTAGTGTATCCTCCATTGGAACCAAGGGCGTGGGCTCAAGGGTATCTATGGCTTGCCGGGATCCGTGATCCTGCTGCACCACGAACACCGAACCTTAGCATCCGGGAATCCCACAGGCATCTTGCCATCGGATATCTCAAGCAATGTCATTTGTGTCCTGGGGTTGTCTCATGCATGTTTGGGAGTGTGGGGCAGCTAAGGAGCCACTCCTGGGTGAGTGAGTCACTCGCGGGTCAACTTGCTTTGCTTTGCCACAACCCACCATCTTGGTAGTCTCATGCATATGCAATGCAAGATATGCCATGGGTATAGAGCTCCTCGCTCGTTGCTGTTCTTTTGGCACTGACCCTGGCATGGGCTGTCCCCACCTACCTGCTACTGGTTGAAAGGCACAAGCTGGTGGTATGTTATATCACATGTGAGTTTGGCGTTCCACCCGATGCATTACAATTACAGGCCGACAGTGGTGTCACAAGGTGGCATTGCATTGTAGCGGCACAACTGCAAACACTGGGACACACTATAAGCAGCAACCGCCATGGACGGGGAGCATGCAGATTATGCCAGGCGGACGGAGCGGATCAAGAATCTGCTCTCTAGCTACTACGGGGGTGCTGACGGCAGTCAGCCGGGCACACCCCATGCTGCCGACTCAGCGGGTCATGGGGAACCAGTGTTTAGTTCAAAAGCTCCGCCAGCTACCCTAGACAGCGCTGTGTTCAACCCGGAAAGACACATCTCCCAGATGATCAAGACCTACAACGTTGACAAGTTGCTGCAAGAGCACAGGGGCATGGCCAGAGAGATCAAGAACCTGGACTCAGATATGCAGCAACTTGTGTACGAGAATTACAACAAGTTCATCACAGCTACTGATACCATTAGGACGCTGAAGACCAATGTAGATGGCATGGACACGGACATGGACAAGTTGAAGTCAATCATGGGTGTGTATGAACTACATCTCGAACTGCTTCAGACTTGGGGAAGGCAGTGGTTAGGTTGCTCATCAGCTTGTCCATGCATGCAGATGAAGTGGCAGAGAAAAGCAACGCTGTCAATCAGAAGCTGCAGAAGCGCAGGCAGCACATTGAGGAGCTAAATCGTGTCCAAGTTCTCCTCAACAAGCTTCAGGTAATGAGCAACTGCATGCTGTCAGTTTCTCGAGTCCATCATCATCCATGCTCGTGGCCTGTGCCCAGCCTACCCTAGCAATGTCCTTCCCATGCATGGACTATGGCTGTGTATCTTGGTTTTAGCCAGACATATGTTTAATACATTACCTTTCAGCTGTCATCCCCTGGCCATGGGCGCCCTGTTTCACCTCAGTGTTTATGTTTTGATTGTTCTTGCCAGGCCGTGTTTGATCTGCCCAGACGAATGCGTGCTGGCTTAGAAGAGGACATGCTTGAGAGTGCTGTCTCCTTCTATGCTGAAGCCGTGCCACTTCTGAAGAAGTATGGGCAGCGTGGTGCTTTCAAGACAGTTGCGGTGGAAAGCGAAGTGGTGGCAGCCGAGATCAGTGCAACCTTGAAGAAGCGCTTAGCAGAACGCAAAGATGACACAGAGCAGTGCGTCTTGCTGCTGAGGAAGCTGGGAGAAGGAGATGACACCCTGCAGGTGCTTGCCCTCAGACTCAACTTAATGGGGGATGGTTGTGCTTGCCTTTTGACATCCGAGTTCTACTTGGCAATGATGCTGGGACCTATCTGCCCTGACCAGTAAGAGCAGCATGGCAAAACTTATTATCACATGGCAGCGACCTGCCATATTTGAAGCATCTGGGAAACACCGTCCCATGTTGTAAACTAGGAGCTGGACGGGCAGGAAAGATGGATGAAAGGCTGTGAGCTGCAGAAGGTAGTCCTCGGCAGCGTCATTGAATTGAGTTGTAATATTCTGGCCATGTCAAAGCGCTTCCCTGAGATTGTGCAAGCTTTGATACTCAAATAGCTTTGTGTCGTTACTCTCTTGCTGCAGGACAAGTACCTGCAAGGGCGGGCTGAGCGGATGCGCAAGATCCTGCAGGATGGCTCTACTGTGGTGGGGCTGATGGAAGCAGCTGGGCCAGGTCGGCCGCTTCCCCCAGGAGCCATGGCCGCTGTGCCGGATCCTGCGGCGTGGGGCTTGGAGGATGGTGGAGGATCACCTAGCTTACTGGTCTTCATCAAGGCTTTGGATGAGCGCCTCAGCAACGCGCTCCAGGAGACTGTTGCCAATGTAGCAGGCATTTTTCTGCAGGTTGGTCTAACGGGAAGGAGGGCTCCAGAAATGGTTCTGTTAACTTTGCAATATGCTATTGCACTATAGAGTCGAACTTTTGCTCTGGCAGGAACATCGTAGACATGTTGGTGTAATGGTCTTGTGCCAACTGCAAGAGGAATTTTGAGATTACACTACATGCCATAGGCCCCAGCTTTGCCTGTATCTTTGCTCTCTTTCTGTGTCTGCCTAATAGTGCTGATTGGTGCTCAGCAGCTGAGCCAGAGTAGCACCAGATGTGTTGCCGGGTATACCTGCAGTCTGCTGCAAACGTGAAGCTGGTGCCAGATTCATAGCAGATGGTGTAAACCTCTGGCCGAGCAGGATTTTAACAGGTGTAGAAGCACACATAGACTGATGCCCATGTTGCCACATGAACTTATGATATGCTCCTGGACCAAAAATGTTCAAAACAGAACACACAGGAAAACATGTGGAGTCTTGTCTCAGACTGTCCTGTGCTTTATAGTTTTCGCATGGGCTTCTCTTGTCAAGGAGGAGGGTGCCTTTTGTCTGACTTGCATACGGCTCATGATCTCGGCGCACGCTATCCATGGGCATCCCTGTAACATCTTCTTATTTGATTTTCTTAGAATGCAGCACTTGGGAGCCATAACTCTTGCCAACTCTCACGGACCTAAGAGATAGTAGAAAACATCTGAATTAGCTGAATGTCTGGTACCGATCTATGTGCAGGGAGATCGTACAGCAGCTCGGCGGAAGCCTCTGATCGCAGTCTGCAAGGACGTCATTGGGGAGTACTTCAAACTTGTAAAGTGAGTTGAGCTATGAAGGGTTATGCAGCGTGAAGGCTAAAAGGAGGCCTGGTGTTTGGGTTGTGATAGTGGCAACAAAGTGGATGCCTAGTTCTGGTGCTATGTCTTGCCTATATACCTTGGATGTGCAGGCGAACATGTATTGAATTCCTTAGTAATTGGAGAGTGTCAGCTTGCTAAGACCACCGCCGAGAACTGCTACCAAGAAAGTTTTGGGGTACTTTTGGCAATTGTTCGTGGATCTATCTATCTGTCAGCAAGGAGAACTGGCCATATGCAGCGCCCAGTTAAGCTGCACAATGACCAGAAGCATGCAACCTGATGACTTGAGGTATGGTCTTACAGCCAAAAGCAAGGATCGACGTGCAAGGAGTAAAAGTAGAGTCTCTGACTGAGATTCATGTTTATGCATTTCTCTCTAGGCGGGCTGTGGCATGGTCATCACATGAGGCTGTGGTGTTGGCTTCTCGCCAACAGGAGGCTGCTGAGGAGGCTGCATTCCGGCCAGAGGCTACATCATTGAAGTTCTCATCAGATTGGGGTGCTGAGTCTGTCTTGTCGGTGAGGCTATGTGAAATTTTCCGGTAAACAACACTGTTCCACCTGGAATGTTGCAATGGTATTACATATGCCTACTGTGTATCAACCATACGGCAGAACAGGACAGAACATCATATATATGTTGGTGCTGCTTGCCAGAACGCCTGGACACCTTGCACCTGCAGACTTGCTTGCCCACAGGATGTTGGCTTTGTGCTTGTATCTGGTGGTGCACACATACAAAGAGCCATTCGTCTGTTACCTGAGCAATGGGATGCCTGCACTGTGGAAAAGGTTACTGTTGCTGTTACTCAGGCACTGGCATTGGTCTCAACGGACATTGGCCAGCTGCACAGCCAGCTACCAGAGCTGAACCTCAAGGAGTGGGCTGCAGCCGCGACAGAGCAGGCTGTTCGGGCGCATGTAGCAGCAGCTTTCAAGGCAGTGGAGGAGCGGGTCAATGCAGCAGTCCAGCTGCTGTACAGCAAGATGGCAGATGCAGGGGGAAGCATGGGTGAGTACAGGAGCCACTTGCAAAGGAAAGTAGACCAAAGAGCCTCCTACACCCATGACTTCTCTGCTGCCTACCTTCGCTGTCCCACTCCACGGATCCATGGGGGTAACTCATATTTTGTGCTTGCTATTGAAAGTGTCATGCTTATGGGTACTTCCAGGGTCCTCTACACCCTTGCAAGAACGTGTATAAATGTATCAGCCTTTCATAAGCATACTGAGCAGTTCAAGTGGTGGCATTTTGTCAATATACGTTCATGCAGACACATGATCATCGTGCCAGGAAGGCAATAGAGCTGCAGAGCAGTGCCCTAACATGTGGCTTCAAGCAGCTGTCTCCGAACAAGGCTTGTTAGTCACAATCCTGTAAGGCATAATTTTAACTATGTGATCCCCTTTATCAACTGTCCAGGAGGTGCCAATGCAGAGCAGGCGCAAGTGCAGCTGCTGCTCCCTGCCTACGAGTACATGGCAGATACAGTGCAGAAGGGAGTGACCGCAGTCATGCAGGTATGCCTGCAACACCTGCTGCTGCTTCCTCATCATGCCTGTGAACACAATCTAAATCCAAATCAGTGCTTTGAATGTTGGGGCCTGCATCATACTAGGCCATGATTGGAACTGCAACATTCAACGCAATGCTGTTTGATTGTGTCTGTCTTGCTCAGCTGCTAAGACTTCAGGGTCTCAGAGACATACATAGATTGCTAGTGGACATCAAAATCGCCAGCAAATGCTTCCAAAAAAGCCAGGAATGAAATCTAGCATGCAGTCACATACGTCTTGTGATTTTAGACCAGTTGGTAGTATGTCATGCTTGTACTGGAAGGTAAGAGACTCGTGTCTGCTCATTTAGTGTTTGCCCTTTGTCTTGCAGGGCTTCAAACTGCTGGAGGGGCAGAACAAGCTACTTTTGCCTTGGCAGGACCAGCTTTGTGATGCTATCCAGGGGCAGCTGCAGGCGCTATTCCTGGCGCTGATCTACAGCTTTGTCACCGTAGCTAAGGTGAAGGTAAGAGTCCTCCTCGGCAGCGAAGGCCGTTAAGCCTTGCTCCAGCTGGCCTCCTGTTAGCAGGCATGTTGAAAAACGATCGCCGCATGTGCAGAGATTCAGATGCAAATAGCCCGCAACAAAGAATCTGCCAAAGATGTCTTTTGGCTTATTACCCCTGACTGTGATCACTAACTACAGTTGCACTTGCCCCTGTGTCTGCTGTGCAGAATGATTTGGCTAGCATGTCTGGCCCAGCACCAGGGGCAGCTGCTGCTCGAACCCCAGGCAAGGTGCTTACTGGTGCAGCCCCGACCCCTCAAGATCCTCCAAAACCAGGTCAGTACATTATTCAATACTGACTGCCCTGATTGCCGCCCATCTCAAGTTGGATGCCAAAGCTGTGATGTTGGGGATGCTTATGGTGCAGCACTGGTGATAGATAATTGTGGCATGGGATAACATGACAGCTTTTTTCAAAAGCACACTGACAAGTTCTGCTGCTACATTTGTCCACTGAGCAGCTGCACTGCTTCCGTGCCCAAGCATAGGGGTTGCATTGTACACTTTGATCAGTGGCCCCGTCACACTAAGAGTGGGCCCCGCTTCTTTTGGTTGAATGAATATGGCCTGACTTCCTGCAGTGGCGCTCTATGTCCTTGCCTGCATCCAAATTAATTCTAATTCTTGCAGGCAGCTGCCTGTCCTGCTCTCCTGCCTTCTGCCTTGACATGGTGGCTGTGCATGACATGCACAGAATCCAGGGTTCACTATCTGCTATCAATCCATTAAGGGCATGTTTTTGATGGACAGGGCTGGTTCTAGTCCTTGCTCGCCTATGTGCTTACATGGAGGGAACGACAGTGCCTATGGTGATGGAGCTGCTTGCCAACAGCACATGGGGCAGGACTGGCAGGGCCCGCTTGGGAGATGAGCCACCACTGTTCATGGCAGGGGAAGTGGCCAGGCGCTTGGGCACAGCAGCAAGTAAGTCTCACTTTCATGCGGATGGTGTATGGCATAACAGCAGAAGGGGTACCATTTTTGCCACTAAGCCAGCAGGTGTTGGATTTAAGGGGAGGGGGGTGTATAGTAGCTTGGGGACTGTATCTGTATCCCTCGCTAGTTGCTCCTGCTCCCTTGCAACACAACACTGTACCCAGAGCTTGCTTTTGGGTGCAAAGTCAAATTCCTTGCATAACAACGTATCAGGTGGACAAAAGCATGTGCGATGTGCATGTGGCCCAATGGGTCAAGCAACTCAGCAATATATACATTATAATGATGTGAGGTGGGGGCTCTCCTTGTGGAGTTGCAACTACACCAACTGCCTGCTGGCTGTCCTGATGCTTTGTTGTGTTGCCGCCTGCTAGATGTTCTGCTGCAGTGCTATGTGGAGCTGCATGGGCGTGCTTTAAGTGTAGCAGTGCGGCGCAGCGTCGGCAGCACCAACTGGCTGCAGGCAGCAGAGCCCCGTGCACCGCGGCCTGTATGTGACCTGTTGCTAGAGCGGATCAACAAGGCAGAGGCTGAGGTCTCACGGCTGGTAGAAGCAACGGGCAGGAGTGGAGGTATGTCTCTCCATGTGTTGCCTGTCCTGCCGCAGCATTGTGTCATACAAGCAAATGGTACTGGTTGCGTTGAGAAGTGGCGGTGGAAGTTTTAGAATGCAAGGTTCAGGCTGTGCTGGCAGCGCTACGGTTGTCAGGCCAACATGGATATTGAGATGTAAAGTTTTGCTTAGCTTTCAAGTCCAGATGAAGTTCGGGGGGGGGGGGGTTTGAGCCATGCTGTCCCTGACTGGGTACGACAGATTGTAGCGTTGAGGTCATGATCCTGGCTTGAAAGGTCTAATGCACAATGCAGGTGCTGCGCCTGAGTCTACGAGGCGGGGGGAGCACCAGAGGGGCGCATCGGCAACCGAGGCCCTAGAAAGTGTAGCAGTGGAGCGGGGTGTAGCGAAGCTTTTCAGGGAAAAGGTAAGTATGGGGCCAATAGCAGGATGAGAAGACTTGCTTGCAGGCATGTTCGCTCATGTCAAACAGAATTAGCAAAGACAAGAAGCTGTTTCAATTGCTGTTTTGCTTGCATGTCCACTGTTCTCTTATGCAAGACTCCCATGAAACCCAAAATAGCCCTACTCAGACCAAAATGTAGCAGTACCTAGTTGAGCCAGAAGCTATAAAAGAGGTCTAGGCCAGTATCCTCTTGGGAGGTGAGGGCAGAAGGCCTCAGAGCAGGAAAGGTAGCCTGCATGTGCAGCATAGGCATTTGCACAATGTGCATTGCTCATCATTGCTTCGCTAGAATCCTTGGCTCTGTTTCTTTGCAACAATGTTAGTTGCACAAGGTGCGCCTCACAGGGGGCCCCCTGAGAGAGCCAAACGGCGCCATAGGCATCCAACTCAGCACCAAAGTACTCGTCAACTGGTTTGTCAATTGGTCAATAGACTGGCCATCCCTGGTTGACACTGGCTGATGGCTCATCTGCCAAATGCAGGTTAAGGTGTTTGGTGAGGTGAAGCTCACGCAGGCAGCCTTGCTGAGTGCTGTCATTGCTGTGGGTCTAAAATCTCTAGTGGAGAACATCAGGTTGCAGACTCTCGGACGGGCAGGTGAGGGGAGGCTTCTACGGGCTCAAGCATGGAGAAGGCTGCCTTGCATGTTTCAGAGCCAAGTCTGTTAACAATCCTGACGATTGAAACATTAGTCTGGATTCAACTGCAGTCTCCAGTCAGAGGTCGCAGGCGATACCCTTGCACGACAATTATACACTGCCAGCAGATTAGCACCACACCAAGACACTGGTGATAACTGTAACCTACTGCTTCCCAGAGTGACCCTTGCAAGCCAGCATAATTCTTTATATTCTGCAGTTACCTTGCCGACTGGTCCGCAGGGAGGGCAAGGATGCTTCCGGTGGCTTACAGACCCAGTACAAATGCGCCGGAGGATGATGGAGGAACAGGCAAAGTATGGAGCAATTTCTGCAGTTGTAGGCCTGATTCTACGACTCCTTGCTGATGCTGTTACAGGTTTGCAGCAGCTGCAGTTGGACATGTACTACCTCAGGCCCAGACTACTCCGCATTGCTGGTGGACGGGGAGCTGACGCTGTGCAGCATTTGTTGGATGAAGTGGTGGCTGCTGGGGCTGAGAGGAGTGTGGACCCAACATTGTTGGACCCAGCCACGATGGATAGGCTGCTGCAGGCTGCTGCCAATGAGCAGGGCTAGGGGTGTTTACGAGTTGTTTTATCACATGAGCGAGAGCTGTTCTGTTCTAAGGAGCCAGAGCTGTTGTTATCTAAAAGTCGAGAGAATCTTGTCTAAGGACCGAGATTGTAACAAGCACTGAAAAGGTTGCCCGACCCTCAGACAGATAACTGCTTCGCGTTAGCTCACTTGATGCAAAGCTGACATGCAGTTGCGGCGGTAGATCATCATTCCTGGTGCAAACCGTCCAAGCGTCCACAGAGCTGTGGCAATCTGCACTCGATCAATGGGGGTTATGTTACCGTTGCTAGCGGCACGCAATGACACGCAGCACACTCGCAGTAGCTGGAGTGAGTAGGACCTAATGCGCGAATTGGATGCCCGCGCAAACAAGCAAGAGTAGGACTTAAGGGAAGCAGGAATGGTCGAGTTGTATCAAACTCGATTGTCTGCACTATCCTGGATTGAAGAGCTTACTAACGACGTGTGACCAGACAGTCGACGCCATGGGCAACGCGTTGGGTTGCGGGCCTAACAAAGGCAAAGACACTACGGCTGTAAGTTACCAATTACATGCAAAATGACGATGCTTAGAGCAGGTTGCCGGAGTCCTTGGGCTTTTCGCCCTTATGATTCACCATGCGTAAGGAAAGAGCTGACTAGGAAGCACTCCGCAGGTTGTCAGCAGCGCAGGTCCTGAAGTCAAGAAGGGCACTGTTACCAAGACACTAGAACTGAATGCAACTTCCGCAGCGTCAAAGGCAAGTCCTTTGAAAGACCTTGGAAGGCGGGAATACTGTCCGTGTAGCTGAAGCCTTACTCTGAACTTCCTTTCGGTGGTAGAGTGGCCATTGATGCTGGTATTCTATCGCTTGTTTTCGTGTTCACTTTGGCACCAGCATTTCTCCAAACCCCCAGGCTACAGGCACTGACTCTGCCTGCTTGTACTGCTTCCAATTCAGGACGAACTTCATCTTCGTCCAGATGCCTCCATTGTCTTCGTGCTTGGTGGACCCGGCAGTGGCAAGGGCACACAATGTGAGCGTATTGTGGCCAAGTATGGCTACAAGCATCTGTCTGCTGGGGATCTGCTCCGTGATGAGGTCAAGAGCGGATCTGCAGTGGGGCAGCAGTGTGAACAGATCATGAAAGAAGGCAAGCTCGTGCCCATGGAGGTAGGTTTGGCAAGGATCCTGTATGTGGTTCACATATCATGATCCGGGGTCAAGATTGTGTTGCATGAGGCCTAGGTAAGTGCTTACAACGCCCAATTTCTGTCGCAGGTTATCATTGGCCTACTGCGCAAAGCCATGATTGCTTGTGGACAGAAGCAGTTCCTCATTGACGGCTTCCCTCGTGCCCTGGACCAAGCAGAGTGCTTTGAGCAGATGGTGAAGCCTTGTGAGAAGGTGCTGTTCTTTGATTGCCCTGAGGAGGAGATGGAGCGCAGGCTGCTGAAGCGTGGTGAGACCAGCGGCAGGTCTGATGACAATGCTGACACCATCAGGAAGCGGTTCAGGACCTTTGTGGAGCAGAGCCTGCCTGTGATGGACCACTACGAACAACAGGCCAAGGTGTTCAAGATCAGTGCAGTCCCTACACCAGACCAGGTCTTTGTGGAGGTGCAGAAGGCGCTGGATATCCCAGTGGATGCCAAGACTGAGGTATGTGTTCAATGGTTTCAGGGAAGGATCAGCACATGCGTCCCTGGTATGCAGGCGTTACTTCGTGTTTGTCGACAAGCAGCAGATTGTATTAGTGGTTAGACGTAGTATGCGCTGCAGTTAGGCAGCAAGTGCTTGTTAGTGTAATTGGCATGTGCTCGTGTGCCCGAACATAAGTGCTGGCAGGGGCGAGGGCAGCTTTGGCAATGTGCGTCATCGACATGCTGCTTTCCTGTGGTAAGCAGCAGGAGAGGATTCGGGTTCGTATGCTGTATCTTGGCAACCTACCTGTGCCCTCATGCAGCTTTTCCAACCGTTGAATTATGTCCTCTTGCAGCCAGATTGGCATTTACAGTGCTTATAGCAAGAGCAGTTCATGAGGAGTGCACAAGTTCCTGGCAGCTTTGTGGTGTTTATGGACGTTCATGTAAACCCTTTGCTGTCCAGGTACAGCAGGAATTGCCTGCAGATGCATCTATTGTGTTTGTGCTGGGTGGTCCTGGCAGTGGCAAGGGCACTCAGTGTGAACTTATTGTGGCCAAGTATGGTTACAAGCACTTGTCAGCTGGTGACCTGCTGCGTGATGAGGTCAAGAGTGGGTCAGCAGTGGGCCAGAAGTGCGAGGCGATCATGAAGGAGGGCAAGCTCGTGCCTATGGAGGTAAAGGGGTATCTGCGCTTAGGCCAGGAGATATGTGGTCATGGGTAATGCGAAAGCATCAACCAGCAGGCCAATTACTGCTGCCACTGCTGTGCAGTATTGCTAGTGCCCTGATCCTATGGATTAGTACTTCATACCTGGCCGTTTGGACCAGTGCTGATGCCCTAGTTCTACTGATGCGCTGTAGTGCTTGCGGATAGTCGTGGCTGTCTTTAGCCTTGGCTGCACCCGGGGAACTGGATGTTGTACGGTACCAGCAAATAGCTATGGCAACCAGATGCAGAGTACCTTGGCTACTGTCTGCCCAAACCCTTATGTTTGCAAGCAATTGTTTAGCCATGCCAGGCCAATTGAGAGAGCACTCCTATACCTCTCGCCTTTGTATGCAATGCTCGTTGATGGCTTTGAGTCCGGCAAATTGACATAACATTGACTGTGTCTGCAGGTTATCATTGGTCTGCTCAGGGCTGCCATGGTTAAGAGCGGGGACAAGCAGTTCCTGATTGACGGCTTCCCTCGTGCCCTGGACCAAGCAGAGTGCTTTGAGCAGATGGTGAAGCCCTGTGAGAAGGTGCTGTTCTTTGATTGTCCTGAGGAGGAGATGGAGCGCAGGCTGCTGAAGCGTGGTGAGACCAGCGGCAGGTCTGATGACAATGCTGACACCATCAGGAAGCGATTCAGGACCTTTGTGGAGCAGAGCCTGCCTGTGATTGACCACTATGAGCAGCAGGCCAAGGTGTTCAAGATCAGTGCAGTTCCTACACCTGACCAGGTCTTTGTGGAGGTGCAGAAGGCACTGGATGCCCCAGCTGAGGTGGGTGAAGGCCTTGTAGCACGAACAAGAGTATGAAAGGATGTGTATACTGGCAATCGTCTGTGGACATGAGGAGTTGGGGTGGCATCCTTTTCATAATGTCTTCTGCCTTGCCTTGCCAATGGACAATACAATGGTCTTGTGCATGGATGGGATGACTCAGTTTGATTGCTGTGATGAGATTGCAACATGCATGACAGCATGAGTGCGAATCAGATAGCTACCCCTCGCAATAGCTTCTGCAGACCGGATTGCTGCGACTTGCAGATGTTGATGCTTTATAAAGCTAAGCCACAATAACCCCTGCTTCCTTTTTGTGTTAAGCCATGCTGGTGCAGTAGGGCTGGCAAGCAATGAAGAGGAATGGTGACCGCTGTCACCTTGTATAATGCCCCTTTCGATGGTGATGGGTGTGGTGCTGCCATGCTGATCAGTTTGGTTGTCATCTGCTGCTCACAGGTGGCTATGGCTGTGCCAGCGGTAGAGGGCAGCTTGCCAGAGGATGCATCCATTGTGTTTGTGCTGGGTGGTCCTGGCAGTGGCAAGGGCACTCAGTGTGATCGTATTGTTGCCAAGTATGGCTTCAAGCACCTGTCAGCAGGTGACCTACTACGTGCTGAGGTCCAGAGCGGTTCAGCAGTTGGGCAGCAGTGTGCCCAGATAATGAAGGAGGGCAAGCTTGTGCCTCTGGAGGTGGGTTGGCAGGAGCAGACGGTCATGGCATGCATGGCAAGCATCTACTAACTGCAGGGAGCAGAATATCTTGGGTACTGTTGGTCCAGTTTAGCTCTATCGCAGCCACGAGAGGTAAGGTTTCAGTATAATGCTCCAAATGAGGTTCTGGCGGTTGGAATGGTGCTAGCTGCTTCTGTTCTGAGCCTGCTCAATGCAGCTGTCTACTGACACACATTTTGCAACGTTATTGGACGGCTTGGACATGTGGCTCTTTGTGTCTGCCTGAGTTGCTGGACCTTCTGTTTAATGTTGAGAGGTATGGGCATAGTTCAGAGGGAGCTATTGCAATCTGCGCCATGCAGCACATGCAACTTTGGCAACACCGACAGACACTCCAGCAGCAGGGCACATCTGCAGCAATCATGAGAGCAGGCATCGGGTAGCTCCATATGTGCGCATTTGTATGTTTTGATGGATTAGGAGGACAGGGTAGGGGGGGAACGCACCACGTGTGCTACTACCGCCTCTTCTTTAAAACTACGCAGGGCTAACGCCCGGTGTCCACACTCATTAGCTACTGCACAATACGTCTTGAGGGCTGATGCACGACACCTCATGCTGCTTTTAGGTGACCATTGGGCTTCTACACAATGCTATGGTCAAAAGTGGAGCCAAGGAGTTTTTGATTGATGGCTTCCCACGTGCTCTTGATCAGGCCTACCGCTTTGAAGAAATGATCAAGCCTTGCAAGTAAGTGTTGTCACCGCAGCTGACCCTAGTTACTGTAGGTGCTTGGGGACTAGAGTTCCTGAATTGTTGCAGTTCCTGGCATCGAGCGAGTACGTAATGCAACCTGTCCCTCATCGATAGACGGGAGGCAGGCCCAACACAAGGAATCTGTTTTCATTTGTTGGAAGGATGAATAGAACTCGAAACACTTTTGTCGTGCCCATACTGCTATGTAAAGAGCCGCTGCCATGCTATAGACATCTGACAGCATTCACAAGATGTATTTCAACAACGATGTACAAGGGAAGGATTGGTGGTGGGGGCGATGTTCCCATTTCCCAGCTGTAGTATGCCTGACCCGAGCACACATCTATTTCGTCTTTTTGAGAAACACATGGTGATGCTTGCAACTGCAGGGCTGTGCTATTCTTCGATTGCCCTGAGGAGGAGATGGAGCGCAGGCTGCTGAAGCGTGGTGAGACCAGCGGCAGGTCTGATGATAATGCTGACACCATCAGGAAGCGGTTCAATACTTTTGTGGAGCAGAGCCTGCCTGTGATTGACCACTACGAGCAGCAGGCCAAGGTGTTCAAGATCAGTGCAGTTCCCACACCAGACCAGGTCTTTGTGGAGGTGCAGAAGGCACTTGATTCAGTGCATGGTGCTACTGCAGCAGAGGAGAAGGTTGAGGAACCTGTGCCTTTGCCTGCCATGTCCATCACCCTTGGCCCTGGTCCTAAGGATGGCCGTGCTAGCACTGAGGTGGTACTCACTGCTACAGCAGGAGCTGAGCCTGCTCTTTCCTTTGCTTGAGGGAGCTGTGGCGTGGTGACACTTGTGAGCCTTCTGCTCTCCTGTTGTGGACTGCCAATTGAAGCGATGATGAAATTGTGTCAGCTGCAGCTGCCCCTAGCAGCATTTAAAAGGTGAAATGAAACGACTGATTAGTATATAGGTTTGCAGGGCTTGCCATGTTGGCACACTTTTTGATACAGCATGGCTTCCGAAAGGGAGGGAGTGGGATACACAACATGTACTGCTGCTTGCTAGGGATTCTAGCCCTTGGTACGCAAAGGGTGCAAAGACTGCAATAAAATGGACAGAACATACTGCAGCGCTGGGTGTGTACAGCAGATTGCATTTATGTGCATGTTGTATGTATGCATCCTTCTTGAGGCATCAGGGCTGGGGATCGCCCTTTGCAGGGTTTTTGGAGGGGGTCAGATTCCTCCTTGGTTCGTTATTTGGAGAATAGGATGGAACAAGCGGCAGCACACTTTCCGTATTGGTAAGCAGTTAGGAGTGTTGAGCAGCAATGGAAGCATTGCCCAGCATGCAGGCCCTATTAGGGTTCACCATATCTATAGCTGGTAACAAGCATCATTTGAACTGCCATGAATGGGTGCTTTGGCATTACCGCCCCCGGGGCGGCAGCAGCAGCAGCATGCCATGAATGGGTGCTTTGGCATTACCGCCCCCGGGGCAGCAGCATGCAGAAACGCCTCTGCTTTTTGTCTTTCTGGTATCTATCAATGATCATCTGTGTTATGGTTGATCAGTTTGCATCAGTAGAGAGCTGGGTGTGTGATGTCTGGTCTCATTGAAAACTCTTCAGCGGCTAATGCATGAAGAGGATTAGCACGATGGAAGATTGTAGTACCATGTGCTTGCTTGTGAGCTCACGCCTACTGCTGAGAGCTTAGCCTGCAATCGCCTTACCATAGGGCATGCTTATAGGATCTCAACTGATACGGTAATCGACGGCTTTGCTTCTGCTGATGATGCAATTGGTCTCTTTGGAAATGTGAATCTATCGCCATAAGAGACTGTGTTGGAGACCTCGTGCCTACCAGATGTAATCAGTTGGGATCCGGCTGAAGCCAATGGTAGTGTTGCTATCACCCTCTCGCTAAACCTTTGTATTCGTATGTTCATCCTAGCAGCTGTCTCGCACTTGGCACACCTCAAAATGTCGGTGTGGTTGTTTAGGGTCTGTTGGCAAGGTTCGAGCCGGTAGGGACGGATTTCTGACATTCAGTGCCATGGCAGATGGTAACTTGCCACTATATCAACTCTGATCATAGGTGTTTCATTGCACAAAACAAGCGACCTTGCGTTCGGGCGGCATAATGAGCTTGGCCAGATAGCATCTCATGTCTGCCCTGGCACAGCGTTGTTAAAGTGGCTGAAGGCCATCATTTCGGCCTAAGTTCGATGGTCGAGCGCACCGAGTGCTCAGAGACGTAGTGCTGGCGTCTGGCCACGCTTGTAACGGGCAGTACAGGTACCTCACTTCAGGCACTCCGTCCGGTCTGGTGAATTGGTGAGGAAGTTGACTCGACGTACTGATATCCACGAGTAACATCATGGCAAGCGATAAAGTAGGCACTCTGGGGCAGTAATACCGCTGGTGTCATAGTGGCCTGCCAACGTCCACACTTCAGAGCGCGTTTACCCGATAGCATGCAACCATGAGCAAAACTCTCTTTTTATTGATCTTGTTGGTTGCATGCTTGAATAGCAGAGCAGTTCTCGGTAAAAACTGCCCTTCAAATCAGATTGGATGCAAGGCCTGCAGCCTTTACGGTAAATGCCTCATGTGTGCTGGTCCAGCGTTCACACTAAACGGGGGAGTGTGCTTGTGCTCTCGTGGATACGCGAACACCAAATCTACGCCCTGGGTGAACTATCGCACGCAGCTGCCTGATAGTAGTTGGTATTTTGCTGCCGACTGCAAGAAGTGCGACCCTGGATACACTTCAGATGGGGGCTCCATATACACCACCACAGTCTGTTATCCCAGTCGCAGTACTGCTCCTACTTTGGTCCAGAATAGCTGTCAGAACGGGCAGTACTGGGATGGAAGCAGATGCCAGTCATGCCCCCAGGGAGGTACTTATGACAGAAGGCTGAGAAGATGTGGTAAGTCGTTTGTTGCAGAGCTGTGAGCCCAGATGGAGCAGCAGTTGACAGCCCATTTCAATAGCAGGCTTTTTGGGGCATGCCATAGTCATTGCAGCTGTTTGACATGCATGGCCCCTGCAGCATGCAACTGCCATTGCAATGAATGGACCTAGCCATGGAAGCTCTCCATGCAGCTTCTCCAGAATATCATTGCCACACAGCATCACAGCAAATGAAGCATAACATGGTCCTGACAAGCTGTGTGTGTCCTTGCAGTGACCCTACCAGGGTATGGCATTTACCGCCGTGTGCCACAGCCCTGCCCTGCAGGCTACTGGTCGCCAGGTGGTCATACAGGAATTTGCACAGCCTGTGGCAAGGGTGATAATGGCTTCACGACTCTGCAGCTTGGCGCAACATCCCAGGCACAGTGCTGTAAGTAGCCATCAGCTCTGCAGGGTCTCAGCTGCAGCAAGCTATAGCAACTTACCCTTAGAGGATAGCTCCAGGATAGGTTCTTGTAGTATGGAGACCACCAGTATAAACAAGCAGCTGAACACTTATTCACAAGCAGCTGCAAAGCCATGTCCAATGTCCCTGAGGACATGGTTGCTTGCTGTATAAACCTGCATGCTACCTTGCTCACAGAAAGATTATGGTTGCTTCAGCCGGAATGCTTGCAACTACATCCTAATCCCAAGCAATGACTCAGTTCAGTTGCTACCGCTCCAAAAAAGAAGTCCTGCTTATCCGACAAAGCATGTTCACCAGGTCAAGTTACTAAGGCCACTCCTTAGCCTGCCCTGTCCATGGCCTACTGACCTTGCTGCAGCTCAGAAATCGCTTCTAGTGACTAACTGCCCTTCTGCTTTTCCCTGCAGTGGCCCTTCCTGGTTACGGCATGTACATAAACAAGAACACACTGTACACAGTGCTCTGCAACGGTGCAAATGGCTTAGACTACAGTCCTGGAGGCACAGGCCCCTGCTTGAGCTGCCCCCAGGGCACCCAGCTAGACCCCAGGCTACGGCCTCCTTACGTGGACGTCAGTGCCTGCATCTGCATACCACAGCCCATAGCCGCACTTTGCATGTCAGTTGTGGGCACGCCTGTTTGCGGCAAGGTCAATGACGGCTGCGGGGGTACTGTGACTTGTGCTTGTAGCTTCCCCGGGGGCCCTCCAACTGGAGGTGGTGGGGGAAGCAACTGTGTGCCCAAGAGTTGGGATGAAGCTTGTACGGACCAGTACTGCAACACCAAAGTGGATGATGGTTGTGGTGGCAAGGTTACATGCACATGTAACCCGGACGAGTACTGTGCGAGTGATGGGTATTGCACACCATGGGACTGGTGTGACCCTGCCTGTGACACCAACACACAGAAGTGTGATTATGGAAGGTGCATATCACTTTGATGGGAGGCCACTAGCTGAAAATGGGAAGCTTCACCGAAGATGCTAACAGTGAATGTGCCCAGTATGCGGTCTGGTAGGGTAGATGTGGCAGATGCCCTTGCCTGCAGGCACTTGCAGCTTTTAAAGCATGCTTGGGAGGTACTGGTGTTTGCTGCTGCTTTTGGCACCAGCAGGACTGCAGCTTGCCTCTTCCTTCACCATTGTCATGCTTTTCACTGGCTGCTTTACAGCTTGCTGAAATTGGAACATAGTTGGGCGGCGCTGGTTGCCTACTGGTGATTTACTAGTTTCATCCTCCTGGCATATAAGGGACAAGCATTCATCCTTTCACCATGAGGGGTCTGGCTGGACAGACTCTGGACCTCATGCAAGTATCTCATCAGGTCGCTGGCATTGATCATGTGGATGGTATAGTACTGGTGCAACGACTGTGTCCTGCCATGGAGAGCGAGCTGTGACGTGGGTCAGTCCTCATGTGTGAGTGCAATTGCCATAGGTTGTGCAGGCTTTGTGGCACCGCTTGTTTGATCCTTGCGGCATATGTCATGTCCGCGTCAGGCAAGGTATGAGGATTTCAGGTGCCACAGCAAACAAGCAACCGTGGAGACAAGGATACTCTCCAAGGGAGACGGAGTCGGGTACAGAGCACTACAGGCTGACATATGTATCTTGCGATACTATGTCAAAATCTTGACCGAAGGGGGTTTGATACTAGGTAGACAGGCAGATGTATGTGCCAGAGGCTTCCACTGTTGCTCTCAGTGTTTGCTGTACACAATCACTTTGGTTAATTAAGGGTTTTGCACTCAATCAGTTGCTGGTCAAATCAACTGTCGGCCATGCCTCGCTGTTTCTGTCCTGACCCTGCGGGTTCATATTTTTATGGCCATGCATGGCTTTTTGGCCACGTTCTCTTGCAAGATGCCTGTGTTTGCTCATAATAGCAATCAGTAATACCATTTCTGGGCTATTTGGTAGTCTGGTAATCTGTGAGGATGTGTTTCCTTTCTTTGTCCAAAGGACAGAGTCTCTAGCTGCTATTGGTAGTTAGCCTCTCCCTGACTCAAGCTTGTTGATGATTGATGGAATGCAACAGACTGTTGCACGGTTTCATTGTGCCAGTTGACTGGAGTGTGTTGCAGTGTGTGGAACGCTGACTGTGTGGTACACATGAGTAATCTGGTATGTAACCTAGCAGTTGGGCATTTGCCACTGCTAGACTACAGATAATGCTACGAATCTCTTGATACTCGTATTTACTGTGTAAACTGGGTGCATTGCTCCTGAAATAGGAAATCATAAACCGGAGCCCGTCCACGAGTGGACCAGCGACCTGTCCGCAGCCTGGCACCTAGGTGATGCGTGTCTGAGAGAGGTTTTGAGTATGGTTGTAGCCGAGACTTCAAACAAGGTACCCTATATATACCTTACATCCACTCGCGTCATTGGGACTGGTCACTTCGGCAATCAGATGGCATGGACAGACTAAAGCTTAATGCTGTAGCGGGCGGGTGGGTCCCGCAGTTATACGTCCCACCGTAAGTTCCAATCCCAAGTTCAATTCCTAAAACTACGTCTATTGCCAACCCCTGCGTCAGTTTGAATGGCTGACCGCTGCTGGCATGCCTAGCGATTGCTGCTGATACCACTTGGTCGTGAGTGAGAGCTCGCTTGCCAGAGTGTGCACATCCACATCAATCATTCTGTTTTCATCCCCTGCCTTCCGTCACTCGCTGGAAGTGAGGACTTTATTCTAGTATGTAGTCTCACCCGGGCCAAGTGACTGTGACCATGTCCCGTAGATCTAATCCACACGCAACCAAAACTGCGCTTTAAATTTAACACATTCGTTAAAGGTGTGAGCTGCCTGTTCACACAGCGAGACATTGCGTGTCAGACCGGAAAGAGGGCGGTCAACACATCCTTCAAAGCCCTTCTGCGGTGCCATGCAATAAGTAACACACAGCCATCTACCATTCATCCCTGCCACCTAGCCAGCCCCCTTCGTTATCCCGCTATTAAGTAGCTGCTACTCTGTAGCCAATGAGCCAGCACACTGGTTTGCACTCATGCAGCATCAGTAGGGCAGGTCATACTCAAAACCAGCTAGCAGTTACAGTAATTTACACGTCTGTTTAACAGGAACCCAATCCACATTTACCCCATCATATACGCAGAGACAGCTCACCATCCCATTCACATGTTCAATACTGGCCATGAACGTCTTGCTGGCAAGTGGAGGCCCAGTGGTGCAGTACCGCACTATGTAATGCAACAAAACAAGCCAAGCTCAACATGAGCTTAACCTTGCTGCCCTCAGTGAGCTAAGCAGATCATCCCATCTTCTTCTGAGCAACAGCATCTCTGCGTGCAGACATGCCATACCAGGGGTGGCCGTTGCGATCAGCCAGGCGGTAGAACGCAGTCCCATCATATATGCCACGCACATCATTCTTGCGCAGATTCCAGTAGTCATCTCTGAACAGCCACCAAGTGACTAGCCACTGCAATCCAGTGGAGAAGCTGCAAGGCACATGCAAAAACCCGCAGAAAGCTGTAAAAACTATGTCCCCTCAGTAGCCCACTTTGTTGAATGGTAACCGGCCCCATATACTTGTGGTTCAACCGTATAACTATGACCTCGTACACTCATCACACTGCTTGTAACTGGATGTTCCACTCCTCGTAGCAGCTAAGGCTATGCCGGCAGGTATCACAATATGTCATAGCAGGCACGGAGAGAGGCACCTGATCACTGGGAAATAAAGATGAGTTTCTGGTCTAACACAAGGGCACGTTGCCTAAGGAATATGCAAGATACCAGCTGCAACTGCACATCAACATACTTCTCAAAGACCAGTCACGGTTGCTTCGCGGTCTGCTAATCCTTTGTAAGCTCTCGTAGCATTGCTCACAGAGGTAGAAATAGTGTTTCTGCAGTAGAACCAGCAGCACTCATGTCCGCTCACCTTCCAAAGATATCTGCCGCAGAGGCAGTATTAGTAATGATGCTGATCACATCCCAGAAGCTCAAGCGGCCTGTCCCACTAGGGTCGTAAGTTGCCCATAAGTCCTCAAATGCAGCAGGAATGAAGTGACCATTCTGGTCCAGGCACTTCACCCTGCATGCAGCACAGACATCCAGGTGTAAATGGCAGGGTCTGCATTGCTTATGCACAGTATCAGAGCATATTCCATTTTTAACCTAAACCCTTCATAGGTCCGGTCATAGGCTTCAGGATTGGAGTGGGGTAGGGTTAGGCTCTTACGATAAAAGGACAGCAGATATCTACAAGACCACAATATATTGACTGGATCACAGAAGCACTAGGATGAGTGATGTGGATCTCAGCCTCATCTCCTCACAATCCCCCAAACCCCAGGCTATTCCAAAGGCCTGAAGAGCAATGATGGAGTCTCTGTAAACACCACAAGCCGCATGCTCCATCCTTTGGAAAGAGCTCTCGGCAAGACCCCCCTCTCCGCCGGAAGTGCCTTGCCCAAAATGCCTCATGGTATTTTTTTAGGCAAAATGAATGATTCTGCCATGTCCGGCGGCCGAGTAAGACACTATCAACAATGCAAGACCCTTATGCCAATTGCCCAACCCAGGCCATCAAGACAAGGATCGCAATCACGCGACTGGTAATGGAATTTTGCTTAATGAGTTGCCTACGCACAAGCTGCTGATGCAAGTTGCAACAACGTGATTACTTATCACAGGGCTGATTGGATGGATTATCACAGGCCAAATTGAATGGATGTCAGTGCAGCAGTCAACCCCTTACCCAGCCCTGTGTGTCATCTTCCTTGCGTTCTTGGTGTAAATGGTGAACAGGGGATTGGGGATCCAAGACTCCTGGGTCTTGTAGGCGTAAGCAAGGTGGAAGAATACGGTGAGGTAGTAGCACACGATGCTGTTGATGGGCTCATAGGCAAACTTCAGGTAGTGCAGAGCTGCAAACAGCAAAGAAGCAGCAAGGCAGTGAGGGAACAGAGTCCTTCACTAGTTAGTGAGGCATTGCCACAGTTCTTCTTGGTGTAGTACTTGTATGACGTTTCATTTCTTCTTTGAGTTTGTTTATTGGCGCTGCTGGGGAAGCGCTGGTCCAACAGTTCAGTGAGTGGAAGATAAGTCTGCCGGCTGTATGGATGTAGCCCAATTGGTAATAAACCATTACCACTGGATTGCCTCCCTGCTGAATACGGCTGCTGCTCTGCCATGCATAGCATGTGAGGAAAGCCCACATTGTTGTGTGGTGCGTGCGAAGGCAAAGCAGGTTTAAGTTGAGCGGTTACTGGGACGCAGCAGTGAAACACCCATGGAAATCTGTGCACCGATGAGAAATCTCCAAGGGTGATTCCCGGCTTACATTATGACTACTGCTACCGGGCACATTTAGTGTTATTTTGCATTCATCTCTGCAATGATGGCTGCGGCCTTGGATCAGTCTCAAGCAACCTGGGGCTGGAGGCTTCCTCTCAGCATGGCTCACAGGACCAGGTGAACATAGGCAGGGCAGTGTTTTGTGGAATGAGCAGATTTTTCTTCCGCAGCACCTAATGGCTACAGGGTGATGTGACTCAGTGTAAGCTAAATCCCTGCCCCAACTTACCCCAGAAGGTCTCAAAGGGCGTAATCCTGTCATCTTTGTTCCTGCCAAACACACACAGCACGGCACAAGGATACATATGAAATTAAGGGTATGCTGGAAAGGTTGCAAATCCTTTCAGGTACAGCATCTCAGATGGTGTGCTGTTGCCTTTTCTCAAAAGCCGGCAGTAATCAGTACACACTTTGCAATAGCCAACCCAAGGAAGGGGCCGAGTACTACTGGGTGCATCTTCCTGGCCATTTCCACCATTTCAATTAAAAGGGATGTCGTCCACCAATCACCGTTATAGACAGCAACGATCTTTCCCAGAATTGTCCATCCGCAAACTCACAGGTCGAAGTAGTCCAAATGCGGCTGGAAGGGGGTGCGGCCCTTGGGTGCGGCATAATGTCCCTGAGGACGTTCCAGGCTGGGTACACTGTCCGCTCGGGGTTGTTCTGCAGCATAGCACAGCGCGACAGTTAGAAACTCGGCAGGATTAGCACAAAGGCAAATACCCGTGATGTCATGATGGTTGTGACTAGTGCTCCCGGGGCTGCTGCTGCTGCTGGTTGTCGTGACAATAGAACGCCTGTCACACATACTCCCAATCGTACATAACTGTCCAAGAACCACATCTACATCAAACTGATACACACTGAAATATGCAGCAACGAGGATTGTCAAGCAAATCTGCTCAATGCTGCATGCATACAATAGGTCGGAAACACCCCCCCACAGCCACATAAAAGCTTTGTGGCTGTTGTTGTGACCACATCACAGAATACAGCTGAGATAAGGACTGTAATGCTGAAGCTCAAACTAGTCAAAGCAGTTAAATGGACACACATGTATGTATGATGCATAACTCAAATATGTATGATGCGTACTCCAACATCAAGACCAAGTTTTTGGGTTTCCATAGCAAAGTAGCTCTATAAGAGCTTGAAATAGCCTGGCTCTTGCAAGCAAACAAGTGAAGCACTAGCACACGTGCACTTGTGCCAATGGTATATGGGTATGAAAGTCCTGCTAACTCAGACTCCTTCTAAACACTTGAATGCAAACACGAATCTGACTGTTCTGATCAAGAAACCGTCGCTTTGCTTTTGACCCACAAACAATCGGTGTCCCCCGCTACGAACGCACTGCCCACAACACACAATAGCTTGTTCGATAATGGCTGGGGAAACCAAGCCTGGCCTCAATTGCCATGCTTGGTTCTTTGACTGCACAATCGCCACAGAACTTCTGCAACTGTGACAGATAACGGAAGAATCAATTTTGCTACAACCGCGCTACAACCAGGTGCTCCATAAGACTCGGACAGCAAGAACTCACAATGCAGTGCTTCCCCATCACTAATCGAGATGCTATTAGCGATAACAATGCATACAAGACAACAATGCACGTTCTGCATGACTCAGCAATTAGATACCGACACTCATCATCACCATGAAAACAGCCATTCCAATGGCATCTGTAGCAGTCGAACTTCCATACAGACAAAATCAACCCACAGCTCCACCCAGAAATACAATAGTAACATGCAATGAACATGTCCACGGAGCAATCCTGCCAACGGAGCCGTGCGTGTGCGACATGGTGGTGGTGGGTGGTGAGGTTGGTAAGAGGAATACAGCTTCTCTTGCCGGCATACTTGGGTACTTAAGCACCGCTGCACTCCAGAAATTGGGTGCTAGTGCGGCTTGCCTTTGCCTCGGCTGTGTTTTGCTCACCAGGGTTAGGAATGACCTTGCTCAGCTCTGCGCGCCGCTGCGTCAGGTCTGATGGGATTTCATGGTCGAAAGCGGCCATTGGATTCGCCGCGAAGGCCGCGAAATGTACTCTGAGATCTTTTGCACCTGACGTTGACAAGCTCGGAAACCTCGGGCTTGCAAAGGAAACGATGTGCTACCCGGCAGCAGAAAGATCTACAAGAAATTCCCGTCTCTTGGTCGTGAGCCACGCCTTAAGACGACAGCGTGCAGGCTAGCCTGACTAAGGTTCAATACAGACCTAAAGGCACCCTGGCCTACCACATATCTGTAACGGCCATGACCCAGGCATGACGGGGCTTTGACGCCTGTACTGCTTCTGCTAGCGGTACACAGAAGTTCCAGGTGCTCAGGATCACAACAGCTGTCCATCCAGGGCCACACTGACTAGGGCCACTGACAGTCCAGCTGATGCTGCAAAGAGTGATACCTTGCATGCATCCTACCGCCCACATTGTAACAGCCGCGAGGAGTGATCTTCTGCAAACTCAGGTACTCGAAGGGTGTGTGGATACGTAACTCATTCATAACGGTACCCTACATTGGCTAAAGTAACGAGCCCAGAGCGCTCCTGAGCAAGCCCGAGCCCAAGCCTCTTAAGGTCTGAGAGCTCGAACAATGCATGGGCGTCCCAGGGAGTTCAAGAATAAGCTCAAAGACCCTAAAGCAGCCGAAGCATACCAGAAGAAGGTGGATGCCAAACACGTTGCTACCCGCAGGCCATCCGCCCAGGAGCACCCACATTCAGTTCCTCTGATGTAGGTCGAAGCCATCCGCCAAGGCACGAACCTAGTGTTAGCCTGCAGGCAGCAGAAACGTTACGATCCAGCAGCCCTCACAGCAGCGGAGAAGCTACTCAAGGTAGTACCAGAGGTAAGGACCCACCTGAACGTGCATGCCAAGTGTGGAGCGATTCATGCAGATAACTATGGGTGTAACTGCCCTATGTGAACCCTGTCCAGGCACAGACAAATCCAGCCAGTGCACTCAATACCACCATATACTTGCGCAAACCTCCTGAAGCATGCAGTTGGATTCTCTTTAACGGGATGTTCATATAGCTGTTCTTGTAGGAACGTGCGCTAGGCTGCTCTTTCACGTGATGGGATGCATGTAGCCACAGCAGGATTTAAGCAGGAGCACTAACCTGCAGATGAGATTGTATAAAACTAGGTGAAGTGCTATGCTGGAAGTAAGGGGCAGTAGCTGTAGCTGAAGCAGCAGTAGGAGTAACAGTAGCAGCAGCAGCAGGAGCCAGAAGAGTAGAAGCAAGACCGCAGCGGCAAAATGCAGGATGCACAAAGCTGGCAGCACCCACAGGAGCACCAGCTGCCACACGGCAGCAGCGACAGTCCCTCATTGGCCGCTTGCTCCGTCCCATAACATCTGCAGCGGAGAAAGCAGCAACACAGTAGCTGCTAGACTGTTAGTCCACTTCCACATGACTGCTTTTTGTAACAGCTTGCGGCTTGGGGCCAACAGCGCGTTGGCTACTGGGAGATAGCCTGCCATAGCAGAAGCCACAACCTCCACACCTGAAGCTGCTTCAAAAACAGCTTTTGGGCCATGCAGTGCCTCGGGCATAGTGCAATGTCATATTGGTAAAGTACTAGGGGTTGTAGATGTCGCAAATCTGCTGATTACAGGTGCTGCATTTCCATTCCGTTATACCCAAAACTAAAGTAATCAAACCAAGACAGTAGCGCATATCCAATGCTGGTGTTCTGTACTGCTGCTCATCCCCTGAACTCACAGATCTATACCCTCTGGAATTATCGCCGCGAAGCCCTAGAGCCTGTCCTTGCAGAAGGTGGAGAGGCAGCAAAGGCAGCTGTAGAGGCAGAGCTAGGGCTTACACAGGCCTGCCTCCTGGAAAACCCTAAGTCCTACTCCACATGGCACCATAGAAGGTGGCTGGTTGAGAAGGGCAGCTGCAGCTTAGAGCGCGAGCTCAGACTTGTCACAAGGTAATGCTTGCAAAGCTTGTGTGCGCCTTAGGGGAGGTCATAATGGTCAGGGAATAATAGGGTTGGATGTGGAGACAGGCTTCAGGATATTCTGCCCCTCTTGCTACATCATTCATAGGACTGCCTTCCAGTAAAGGTCATTATTCAGGCCGTGCCAAGACTACTGTGCTTTGAGCTTCTGGGCTTTAAACATGCTTGCTGACTGACTCTCTTGCTTCCATGCTTTTCCTCTGCTGGTCCTTCGCTGCTTTTTCCTGCCAGAGAGCCAGAAGCTGCTCCCCTCTCTTGCACTTCTGCCCATTTCCTCTCCTTTCACTCTGGCATGTCCGCCTACGCCCCCCCCCCCCAAACACACACACCCCACCTTTGCTCCATATTTTCCTGTTTTTGCTCGGGAGCCCCAGTCCTTTACTCCGTTAGCACTGGTATTGATGATGCTCTTTCCTGCCCTTTACCCCCTAGTGGAGATATACAAGGGCTTGTCCCTCAGGACCCCAGGCACATGCATGCAGACTGTTTTCCTGGCTGCAGATACAGGATGCCGTCTAGTCTGCTCCTGCTTCCATAGCCCCTGTTTTGTTGGCCCGTGCTATGCTCGAAGCCGTAGTCATCTGGCTGTGAAAGCTGCAGCATCAGTTTCCTGTGCAGCTCCTGAATTATTACTGCTGCTGCTGTTTTGTTTCCATCTCACTGTTTTTGTAACAGCTTGAGGTGCGGGGCGTATGGCACTGGCACTCTTTTGCTATGGAACATTACAAAATGTAATGGAATCACTGCTGTTGCTGTTTTTGTTGTTGCTGTAGTGCCTTGGAGCAGGACAAGCGTAACTTCCATGCCTGGCACTACCGGCAGTACATTGTGGCCCTCATGGGGCGCAGTACAGAGGAGGAGCTGCGGTACACCACTGAGCTCATAGCACAGGACTTCTCTAACTACAGTGCTTGGCACTACAGAACCATCCTGCTGCCTAAGCTGTATGGGGAGGAGATACGCACAGGTAGGGTGGTGTGGTATTGCAGCTGCATGGGCGAGGAGGGTTTGGGGGGAGGTGGTGTGTGGTTCTGGAGCTTAGGGGGGAGGGAAGGAGGGGGGGAGGGAGAGAGGGGGAGAGGGGGAAAAGAGTGTAGATGGGGATTGATGGGAAGGGGAGAGTTAGTGGCTGGAAGGGGTGAAGGGAAGAAGGGTGGAGGAGAAGGGGGAAGCTGATGGAAGGGGTTAAGAGAAGAAGGGGGAAATGCAGTGAAGAAGGAAGGGGATGAAGCAGTCAAGGTTCTGGGATGGGGGGCGGAAGGAGGGAGGATAGGGCGGCAAGGGGTTGCAGAACGGGGGGTATAGGAAAGAAGCAGGAGGAGAGAGTTGATTGCTGGGAGAGGGGGGGTGCGGGGGAGGGAAAGGGTGCAAGGAGACCTGGGCGGGGTTTCAAGGGTTTTGTGGGCAGGCTGTAAAATCGCAACGCTCAGTGCAACACAAGGTCTGATCGGACCAGGCCCTGGTTGGGCTAAGGGTTTTAGGCTGTAAGATTTGCAGAAAGGGGTCTATACAGGGCAGGGTGGCATACTGCACTCATTGAAAGGAGTCCTGAGAGCTCGGCCCTGGTGAAGGGGTCTCCTTTCCTGGGGATGGAGGGGGGGGGGGGGGGAGGGGTGCACTGGCTGAAGGGAAAGATGCCAAGCACACTTGAAAACTCCCATCTTACTTGCTACTATGACAGAACCCAGTTGTGAGCTGGTGTTACTGAAACACGGCATCTTGTGAGTTCAACATGATGCAAGCATCTGGGACATTCTTGGATGAGCGTCCATGGGGTGTTGTGAGTCTGACTGATTTAGCTTTGCTGTGCTTGCAGTGTCCTTTGAAACAGACTGATGTGGCTTTGCTGTGCTTGCAGTATCCTTTGAAACATACTGATTTGGCGTTGCTGTGCTTGCAGTGTCCTTTGAAGAGCTGACTTCAGGGACAGCCAAGAGCAGCACTAGTGATGCCAATGAGGGCCCAGGGTTCAAAGGCAGTGCCACACAACGGCGGCCCCTACCCCCACACATCTTAGATGTGGAGTATGAACTAGTGCATCAGGTGGGGTAGCACAAGCGATGCTTGTACTACAAATTTGTAATGCATCTCTATGTGTTTGTGTAACAAATAGTATCTTAGTGGAGTTGGAGATGCCTTTGGAACTGTGCTGGGGTCCCCACTGCTTGAGTGTTTCGCAGGGAGGGTTCTGCAATACTAGCGTCCAGTGGAACCCTTGTTCACCAAATTCTCGTGACTCTGCGGCAAGCAAGGACTCCGTCTGAAGCTGTAGGTGTTTCTACTGTTGTGATCACTAAATGGTATGCATCTACCTGAGGCGCTTGATTGGTCCTGTGTATTCTAGCACTTGGCTGTAAGTGTCATGGGTGTTAAAGCTTTAATAAACACAACATACTTTAGGTAGCATGCACATAGTGCTGGGCAGGTTACACCTTCCCGGCACTTCCCTTGGTCTGCTGTTCTACGCCGCCTGCATAAATGCATGCATTGGCTGCAAGACAGCCATCTTTGACTTTATGCTGCAATGTGACGTCCTGTCTGCTTGCTTTTCTCCAGGTGGCTTCCCTTATGAATCCTGATCGTTAATTGTGGCCTTGTAGAAGTTTTGAAGATTGTGAAAGAAAACGGCTGGGCTTGCTGCATTATGTTCTGGCACACATGGGCTCATGGCATGGCTCATTGAAAAGGTGATTTGACAATGATATTTTGACACCAGCGTTTTGCTCATTTGGTGCAGGCCTTTGCGACAGATAGTGATGACCAGAGCCCCTGGATGTACTACCGCTGGCTGTTAGGGCATAGCTTAGGCCACTTGGAGCACTGCAGGACACTGGGAGGCAAGGAGCAAGCAGAGGCAGAGGCAGCAACAAAAGAGGTGGGAGCTGCTTGTGCTGTCTAAAACTGAATCTCAGCAGGGCCTAGGGGCATGTCCTTGCCCTGTTCTGTTCCTGCTTGCTGCAGATCACTAAGTGAACAACAATGATCTGGTGTCTTCATTGTTAACTCTGCGCTGGATTTCTCCATTGCCGTTTGGTATTTTGATATCCCCAAGATTAGTCGGTGCTGACAGGGTACCAAAGCCATGCAAACAGTGGGTTAGGTATTTGGGGCATTATGCATTACTCAACACGTCAAGTTAAGATGAGTTGGACCCAATGTCCTCACATTCACAGACAACAAATCATTTGAAGCGCGCATCCGGAAAATGTTGGGTATCATATGAAGCTCGCCAGCTCTTTGTCCTTCCTGGGCTATTGAGCCTGGGGCCATGCACTTGCCCGGATCACTCTTCGTGGGAGGATTTCCTGATGAAAACTAAGACAAGCTCTGCACCTCGTGCGTTGCCAAGGATCTTTGGGTTAATCCAATGCAGCAACCCTCTCGCAGCCCCGGCCGGCCCTTTAGAAGTTCATTGTGATCATCTGTGTCTTCCATTTTCCGAGGATAGCCCAGGTGCCCCTGCGACACCTTGGGGGTACCAAGATGCACTCAGATGTAATTGCTTCGAGTATCCTGCTTCACACTGACTTGGCGGTCGCATGTCAAAGTGCCCCAAGTGCAGTCACTATACAGCTTCACTTGTCAGAACCCATTCTCGCAATGTTTGCGGAGGTATCTGTTGGCTTGATACCCAGATGACTGTTTGACCTTCCATGGAGGGCAGCATAGGGCAGGGTGGGAATGGAACGTAGCTAACAAAGGCTGCCATATTTTGTTTCTGATGCCTGTAGGTTCTTGCTCGGGAGATCAACCGCTTCACAGCAGACCATTTGTTGTTGGATCCCAACAGCAAATGGCCGTTACTGATGGTTGCAAGGCTCAAAGAAGCACAGGCGCGACTGGAGCTGTGTGAAGCTGAGGCAGCGGAGCAGCTTCTGGAAGAGGTGGGGGGTATATACAGGCGACTAATGGACATTGACCCCATGAGGAAAGGTTATTACAAAGACGCTGCAGATGGCGGGGCATTCGTGGTTGTGCAGGCTCTGGGGGCAGTGTGATCTGAATAGTTTTGTTTGACTGGGGTGTGTAGCCCTAGCAGCCCTTTGCGGTTGCCACACCTTAACTGTTTGTTTGTTTGTTTGTAGATGCACCTGGTGATGAAGTGCTGCTGTAAGTGTTTGTGAAGTGCTTGGCTGCACCTCACTTGCACATGGCGTCTGTTCTGGGCTGAAGTTTGCATGCTGCAGATGGTAGATGTCCTAGTGAGGACCGACATGAGCTGGTCCAGGTGCGCGGTGCTGAAGGGTGTTCAACTGAGCTCCTTGTTTGATACCATCACGGCTGGATGCTGTGGATCAGGCCCTTCTCATACATGGTAGCTTCCTAGCTGTAGTGACCGCTGTCTGCACAGAGGATTCCATTGAGGCGTCCATGCAACAATACCACTGCTGGAGGGAGGTGTAAGTTGGAGGCTTTTGGTACTCCTCCATCAGGTGTGCCTTCCCAGCAGTAAGGATAGCGGCCTTCATACATCAAAGCATGCGAGCCACTGGGATCGGCAATATGTATCATGTTGTAGAGCACAACCGTGGAATATATATGTACCAATGGACCACAGCATAGCCATTACTAGCAGATGAAGCGGCAGGCATTGTGTGCCCATGTCGTCTTTGGACCTCACTCTGGTTGTTTCACTGTGCCCGGGGTGTGCTGATAACGCAAAGTTGTCCTTCTAACCGCGGATACTTTCCTTCTTATGCCATGGAGATGATGGACACTAATTCGCGGTTCAGCCGTCCAACTCTGATAGTTTGAAAATTCGCTTCTCTCAGGCAGTTGGATGTCAACACGATGATTGAGCTAGCCCTGCCTATTCTCCATTGCTTGGCAGAAGTGTTTCTGCGCTAGTATGTCCCTGTGAGCAGCATTCGCCATAGTCCTTGCTCAAAGAACATCGGCTTCCAGCGCTCACAAGCACACGCCAGCAACTACTCTTGCAACCCTATCCGCCCTGCCAGCCTTGCGAGGGTCTGCTTACGCACCCTATCCAAAGCACGTATACCTCTGTCCAAGACAAGCGGTTGCATACAGGGTCTGTCCGGTTGCCATCTTACTGGGGTTGAGGACTTTGCCAAAGCACGTCCTTGCTGGGCACGGAGCCTGACCACCACTACCAGCCCCCCGAAGGGACCACTGTACCATATATATATCGGCCCGTCCTAGTTGTGTCAAGGCCCTGCCGGCCTTAGAGGCCCTGGCATGGAACACACAAGGCCATAAGCATGGAGCGAAAATCACATGCAGAATAGAGGGCCGTTCACCACTCCTGCGGGAGGCCCGACACTAGAACGCCGAGATGATTGTCTTAGATAGGGATGCAGAACAGCTTTTCCAAGCCATCAATACGGAAAACAAGAGCAGCACTGAGAAGAACGTGGTTGTGTTTCAAAGCATAAGCGACGTGGAGTCAGTATGTGCCTGCAAGCTGCTCAACGTAAGTAACAAGCTTGTAACCCTCATTACATCTCCGGCAAGCCAGCTGATGTCGTGACACCCACTGCAGAGGATCCTGGAGCAGGCACAGTTTGCAAGCAGCTTCTACCCAGTGGACACCCATTCTGAGCTTGCAGAGTCAGCACAGAGAGCGCTGAATGGATCCCAGGTAATCCAGCATCAATAAAATACTTCTTTGCTGTCCAACTAGTAAAGTTTCCACTTCCCCACCACAAGGCCTCATTAGCAGTGCGGAAATCCACATGAGAGTCCACAAATTCCTCAGTGGCCTTTCTGATGTCTGATGTTGAGCTCCTGCTACGTCAGGAGATACAATTTCGATACAAATGACAGTTGGTAGTCCCATGCCACCTGAGACTTCAGATTGCATGCTATTGGCAGCTGCACTGACAACAATATTCTCCTGTATGCAGGACCTTCGGACTGTCATCCTGATCAACTGTGGCGCAACACGCTACGCTCACGATTACATTGACTCTAGCAAGACAACAAACGTCCGCTTTATCATCTTTGACAGCCACAGACCAATTGACCCTCGCTATGACAATGAAGAAGACACCACTGCTGTCCTAGTGCTGGATGACAGAGAAGCACCAGGAGGTTCTGATGCTGTGCCCATGCCCAAACCTGAGGTCATGGAGCTCTTGGCAGCAAATGGCCCTGATGGTAAGCCTCATGCCAAGCAGCAGCTGCATGCTCCTGTGATGCATCAGAGAGCAGCATTGCACCAGACAGGGGTCCATGGTGATGCAGCATGCATGCCATTCAAGCTGATAGTGTTCTATGCAGCATCCTAGCACAATTAATCGAGGAATTCGCATTTTGCTTTTGCAGCAGCCATATGCTTCAGACAAGCATGAGGCACTAGCGTTGCAGGACACAGGGATGCTTGGCAGCGCAGCTGTCAGATTAGTGAAGACATGTGTGGTTTTGCACAGCAGCTCTGAGCACATCTTGAGCAGGAAGCCAATTGTTCAGAGGGCTTCTGTGGCAGCCTTTTGGCATGAGTCCAGGCTCCTCATTGTGCAAGTGAACAGCTGTGCTGGGGTCCTGCAATGTGAACAGCAATAATACAGTTTAGCCAACGCATGCTCGTTCCCATCTGCAGAGATGCAGGATCTGGAGGAGCAAGCAGTAGAGGAGGAGGAAGAGGAGGAGCAGCAGGACGGCAGCCCCAGCAAGCGCCTACGGCACAGCCCAGAGGGGTTTCAGCAGCTGACAGCTAAGCAAAAACTGCGGGAGCTGAGACGAGCACGGCGAGAGCTGGATGAGTACCATGCACTAGGCAGCAGCTATGGCATGCCCTCAGTCCTCTTACTGCTCAGAATAGCTCAGAAGCGCGGCCTGAGCATCAACAATGCGCTCTTGTGGTGAGTGGCCTGCTTGCCATACCTAGGCGAACCACTGCTGAACCTTGGAGCTGGCCTGTCTGGGAGCTAAGTGCATTGCAGCAGGTTGGCTTCATTGAAGACATAAAGGTGCATATGCGCACTCAAAAGCCGCTGGTTGTGAAGTACAGAATAGGCTGAACGCAAAGGTTCCCTGGCTCCGTAGCACTTTAGGTCAGTTGTGATGAGCAGCAGTGTGTTGCAATCAAGTAATGTTGCTAACATGGTTAGGCACATTGGTTGCCGCCGCTTCTAGGACCAGCAGATGATAATGCCCGTTTCCGTGCGGACCTGCAAGTACATTTGCGTATTGAGGCGCTATGCATGTCTGCAGGCCCGCTATAGTCGGCATCACAGACCACTACATCCACCATCGGTGCAGTCCAGAGCACTATGAGGAGTGGCGGCAGCACCTGAAGGACTATGTGATGAGCTGTGAAGCCAATGAACACCAGATGAAAGCACATAGTAACTGCAACAGCAACCGGATCTCCTTTGAATCGATTACGGGGGGTATCTCAGAGGTCCTCATCATGCCAGGGAAGGACTGGAGGTAAGAGTACTTGCAAATAATTCGATTTCAGGGCGCCCTGCCATGCAGCTTTGGCATAAATTTCAGCAGGGCCTGTGCTGGTAGTACTTGTCTGCAGCCCTAGTGACAAGCTTTAGGGCAGTCCTTGACCATACTCTGCAGCAGATGTAGCCACTGGATGTGGAGAAAGAATGCAGCCTTTTTCATGTGGGTGAGCATAGGTCTGTCCACTCAGATTTTGCCTGATCCCAGCACTATGGTGGGTGGTCCTTTTAAGCAAGCGCCATATAGTGCCAAGCTGCTCTACTGCCCAGGTCAGCCTCGAATATGCAGACCAAGTTACTGTGCTTCAGTGGACAATCATATGTTCTGCATGCAGAATGGCGCTTCTTCAGTTTGGATGGACTGCTTAAAACCGCTCTGCTTAGATGCCATCATAGCAATGATCCCTACGACCACATGTACTTAGCTCATTGATGTGATGTGGGGCATCTGCTTGCTTGCTGCTTGTAGGATAGTGATGCTGCGGCACTGGACCCTGATGGAAGCCATGATGTACGCACCGTATGTAGCAGCTAGACTCCAGACGTACAGGCAGGGCGGCGTGCAGAAGCTGAATAACCTGATAGCAGCCATGGGTGTGACCACGAGGGCGGCAGAAGGCACCTTCCGTGAGTACTTGTTACTGCTGTTGCCTATACTGCCTGCTCAGCACAGCCATGCATGTTCCTTAAAGCTGCATGTCATGGTATAGGAGTCCGCTGTTGCTGCTGTAGGGAATCCCTGGCTAGCTGGTGACATCAGTAACCGCAAATAAACATGTGGCCATGTGCCGTGCCCCTGCACAGGGCCAGCTGCAAAGACAGCAAGGGTCGCTCCAGTAGTGTGTGACAGCAAAGCAACCAGTTTGGAGCCGTTTGGTATGCGGTGGCATTCCTTTGCGTGCAAAGTATAGGAACATGCACACTGTTGTATCTCCTGCAGATGCTTACTGTGGATATTCATGGGCACACTTTGCCATTGGTTTGGGTCTGCAAGTGCAGCACCAAGGTTAGGCCATATGTTGGTGGTTGCAATGACACACACAGTGCCACATTCATGCCTTTGCAGGTAACATGCCACCGGACACGAAGGCTGCTCTAGATGCTAAGCTTGAGAAGCAGATCCAGGACACCAACATGGTATGGGAGGAGCTGCAGTTCGACTCGTTCGTCATCTACTACGCCTACAACTTTGCCATGTCAGCTTCAGATGCAGTGCATGCCCTCACAGGCTTGCTGTGCATGCAGCCGAGTATGGACCCAAATATATCGGAGAACCGCACCACGCGCTTCTGGTAAGCTTGCTCCAGCCACTTGGCGGCTTTGTTACATCCGTTGCAGGAAAAGGATTGGCACAGTAGGATGACTAGCGCGCTGAAATCTGTTGAATCTCTAAATACCATCATCAACTTGAGTGGCAGATCTGTTTTGTGCCAGGAGGCCTCTTACTGGCCATGTTCCCTAGGCATATATTTTAGCTGAGCTTGCGGTTTGATCAGCAGTCCATGCTCTGCTTGAATGCTGGCTTGTGGCCTGGGACTGGCCTGGGAACCAATTGTGCTAGCTGTATTGATCAGTGACCCTAATGGCAATGTGCAGTGCACAGCTTATACTTGAAAACAGCCTACCTGAGGCCCCTGCTGCTAGTATCCATGTCAGATCCAAGAGCATGTCTAGACAGCGCTGCCTGCGGCTACACCCTGTCTAGATATTCCTTTAGCATCCCTTGGCATGCTGTTGGCCTTGGTACTAGCCTGCATATCATGCCCCTGAAGCAGTCTGACTGCAGGAGCTCAATGGCTTCCCCCGGTGTTCTTGTGCATGACAGGGCTGCAATGGAAGCTTTGGACTTTGTTTACAAACCAGAGCTCCTCAAAGCAGGCTTTGACCAGGCCAAGGTGCTGCACAAGGCTGTCTTGCAGTAAGTATATGGATGTGTCAGTCGGAGGAAAGAGGCAGATGGGATTGGGCGTGCCTACAGTCCATATCTTGTTAGAGACTGGACTTATGCCTTTGATTGCATGTGAATGGGAGAGTTTGAAGGTGCCTGCTGCAGCTCACTTGCATTGTAGTTTGAAAAGGCTGAGATAGGCGCCTATACAAAGGCTTGGGGATTAGCCTAATCAGCAGCCCTAGGGACAGAGCCACAGGGTAGCAAGAGATACGGTTGCTTGGTCACCATCTCCTCATGCAAGCAAGCTTTGGAGCCCAGCTGCTTGGACGTGCTCGCAGGGTTGGGGGTTTGCTGCGCATGTGCTCCCTGCATGGTCGGTCCAAGTTAGGTGTCATTGACAATCACATATTGCCTCAATCACAAGTAGTGGCTTCTCCCAGCATTCTTTAGCGGTGACCACCTGCTATGCTACGACCATGCACCATGTTGTTAGTTCTATGCAGATAATGATTTTACATGTGTGACAATGCAGCAATGTGGAGTTGGGCACGTTGGCTGTGAAAACGCATAACTGTCTGTAGTAATGCGCAGCAAATGGCTCCTAGAGCAAGCCATGGCCATGCAACTACCATATGCAGGAAGCTTTGATCCAGGGGAAGGTGGGTGCATTAACTGCATCTTACTGAAGGTCATTGTCTACACTGGCATCATGGCCAGGCCCATTCAAACCGTGCAAAATAGCTTCTCGGACAAAAGGTTCACCCCATATGTGCTGCTATGCAGGGATGGTGGGCAGCTCCTCAGCAGCAACAGCCTCATAGCGCATGGCAACGCCCACATGCAGGAGCTGAACATGGAGAATGCCACCTGCCCTAACAAGGAGATCTTCCAGCAGCACCCCCTGGCTCTCCTGCGGCTGGCAACCTTCGTGCGGGATGCGGCGGATGTGGCGCGTACAGGGAAACGGATTAGGACACCTGTTGTGGTCGTGGGGCCAAGCGATGCAGATGGCTTCTGTAGAGTGCTGGGCATTAGGCAGGGCACAACTAAGAATCAGCTGCAGGTAAGGTTGTAGCAGGGGTTGTGTGGGATTACACAGGCGAGATGGAAGAAGAGTTGGACATGTAGGGAAGCAGAGATCAGAAAATGGGATTCAAGCCTGGCAGACCTTGGAATGTTCAATCACAGTTGGGAAACAGGGGCTTTTAGTTGCAAGGTCCCATGACCTCATAAGATAAGCTTGAGTAAGGTTGCCAATGCTTTAAACAGGGGATTAGGTCCAAAGACCTGGGAACAAGCAGGGGGGGGGAAAATAAGCAGAGGGTGTACTTACGGCATGCGGTACTCTAGCGATGTAATGGTCAGTACATTAGGTGATTTACCTTTAGCCCTGGGGAGGAGCAGTCAGCAGCAAGATAACATTGCCCATTAGCTTGCTCTGAAGAGAGAAGACAATGATCTAATAAAAGAGCATGACATTCATAACCTGGACATGCTCTTGCATGCATGCCTGGGACACCTGGCAATGGTGATGTTTTTCATGAAGTGGTTGCTGCTGCTGCTGTCCTCTCAAAGTCCGCTTGACAGCCCATTAAGCACACTTGCTGTTGAATTCCACACTCCAAACTGGCGCCATATTTTAGCATTAAATGCAAGTATACAGTCATTGCACCCATGCTTGTTCGCACATGCCGGCTCCTACAATGCCTTCATCTGCAGCTCAACTGTCTATGATACACTGGACAATGCTTGGAGATCTTGGCAGTGCATTTCAATTACATGAATAAACCGGCTGCAACATGGCTTCTGGTCTGCTGCAAGTTTTTAAGCTTCTGGGCACTGGAGCCACCCCCTTGCTTCTGTCATTAGAAGAACCCCGTAAGATCCTTGCTGCTCTGCTCGCGCACTGCAGTTCAACCGCTTCGGGTACACCTTTCCCAAGGTGCTGGAGGAGGACCCGCAGCAGCAGGTGATCATCGCACAGCCGGATAGTGATGGCTTTGACCCAGCCATGGTAGGCATTCTGAAGGACAGCGTAGATAGCTTCCTGTTCAAGCTGAAGGTGATCTTGAGGGACGAGTTCAAGAAGGAGGAGGCGGCACGGAGGGAGATGCAGCAGCGAGCAGAGCTACAGCGGCAGGAGCGGGAACTAGCAGCAGCAGCGGTGGCAGCAGCAGGGGGTGGGACAGCAGCAGCAGCAGACGGAGCAGAGGGTGGGGAAGGAGACGAAGATACGGGGAGTCAGAGCTAGCTAGACGGGGGCATTGGGCTTTCTGTAGGTAGGGCAGCATGAGCATGGTCTGAGGATTGAGCTCACTGGAGTGCATTGCAGCAGGATAGACGGCACTGCCAAGCATTTAGGCCTGGGAGTGGTGACTCCCGGGTGTGCAACCACCACGTTGAGGAAAACCAATTAGCAAGAGCTATGGTTATTTGGGCAGAGTAGGTGGGTACCAAGGTGAGCAATCCGCTGCTTTTTGCACGCCTCTAGAGAAGGATGAGGGGGATCAAAGGGAAAAGCTTGAATGCTTTCTTTTTACTTGTCACGGTGAACTCTATCCGCTGTTTTCGTGAATTTCCATGACAGTTGAGGATTTTGACAGATACTTCCACCGTATAACGGGTGCTTCGTGGCAGCTACAAGTTCTCCTTCGCTGGCATGCCTGTTAGGCAGACAAAGCGGGGCTTTCTGGAAGCGACTTGTGTTATATACCCTTATCCGTACTTAAGATGATTTCGTCCAGAAACAATGGGGGCTGACTCAGCCTTGTATGGGGTCTCGGGGCCGCGCACTTCTTAGGTTACCCCAGCTCGGGCATTTTCCACCAGCCCTCAAGTTCACACGTTTCGCACTGACCAGCCCTTGGCTGGACCCCATGGGCATCCTGGTGCATTGCTCCGACCTCAGATATAAAAAGTCTCAGTGTGCGGATACGATGGCCTCGTCTTCGGGTACATATATCTTCGCGATCCCCTATGCCGTGTTCTTGGACCAGGCAACTTAACAAGTATATGCTATCCACATCACTGCTGTGTTGCTGTCATGAGCGGAACCGCGAATGACAGTCCGTTTACCCGTCCACCCGCTGCTGCTTTGCCCGTGACATCTTCTAGCCTCTCCACGGTATCATCGGCACCCGCCTTCGGTGTCAGGGTTGTTCAAAATGGTCGTGATGTACTTGAGGACGCCTTCAGTGCCCAGCTGGATATAGCTTGTGTTTCGTCGGCTGCGGACCCCTGCGTGCGGCATGACAGTTTTGAGCGCTATGGACCTTACAGTGGCGCGTCATGTGCGTTTAGTGACAGCGACAGCTTGTCTTTCTTTGGCGTATACGACGGTCATGGCGGCAGCGAGGCAGCACAGCACTGTGCCAGCCGGCTGCATCAAAACTTCCGAGAGGAGTTGCACGAGCTTAGCTGCTCTGACAGCGGGGGAAGCCAAGATTCCTGCAGCTCCTCGCAGCTGACTTCGAGCTCTTGGACGAGCGAGTCATCAGCAATTACGCCCAAGCACTCACCAGAAACAGCAGCAGGGCTCGGGGAGGGAGCATTAAAGCGCCTCCGAACTCCTAGCTGGGGCAATGCTAGCATAGGTGATCGGCATGCACACCACGTCAGGAATGCCCTGCGTCAGGCGTTCATCAGGACAGACATGGAGCTTGCAGGGACGGAGATTGGCGAGTTGGTGGGCAGCACAGCAGTTACTGCAGTGGTCAGCAAGTCCGAAGTCTTCATAGCGCATTGTGGTGAGTTTGGTCAATTTGTGGGTGTCAATGCATTACATGCCTGGGACGTGGCCAAGATTCAGGGCAGTTACAATGTCTTGGTGGAACCTGTAGATTCTGTACTTTATTATATGCTGAGTAGCTGCAGCTTTTCGCCTCACTACGCAACTGCACTACCCAGGAGACTTGCATCCACACGCTACCACTCTAAATCTGGGGGTTGCTCCTTTGTCGTTGTGCAATGTTGTTGATTTGTCAGAGCCATGCTCTTACATGTCAAGATCAAGCAAAGACAGCCTGCAGGTGGCTGGGAACTTGCGCCAGTGGTTAAACAGGCAGAAGTAGAGTTAGTGACTGTTCCATCCCTCTTATGTATCTAGACTAACATTGAGCATGTGTCAACCTGCATAGTGAACTTGTGTCATCTGTTATGCAGGAGATTCGCGTGCTGTGCTGTGCCGCAAGGGCCGGGCCATCACCCTCACAGCAGACCACAAGCCCAACCGAAAGGACGAAGCGGTGAGCAGACAATGGAATATGATGCGGCTGCTAGCTGCTGACGGTTCATAAGTTCGGCCAAATGAACTTCTAAATGGTAGCAGCAGTTGTTCAGCAGCGAGTTTCGCAGCTCCGAGATGAGTTGCAGAGGGAAGACATCATACATTCGACTTGCCTGAAGGGGGAACGAGCGTTGCTTAGGATTTCAGGAGCTCCCATAGTCGTCTGAAGACGGCAATTTTGGACACAGATTGCATGTGCATTGTGGGCATATTTCCTCAACCTTGTTTCTATGCCGAAGGCTGCGCTGGGGAGTTGCATCTCCTTGTCAGCAGCCGTAAGACCCTTTGTATGTTGCTTTTTCTTGCTGTTATGAAGCGATGGGCTTCTAGATACAGCCCGGAAAACCCTTTGCATGCTTCATGTGCCTCTTTGCAGGACCGCGTGACTGCTTCAGGAGGCAAAGTGTTGTTCAAGGGTGGGAGCCACAGGGTGATGGGCCTACTGGCAATGTCACGCGCCATTGGGGATCACTTCTTGAGACCCTATGTCATTCCTGAACCAGAGGTAAGGGGTTGGGGGCAGATGAGGGTGCACAGGCTGGAGTGGCTGTGAGGCTGCTCTACAGCGATTAGCGGCAAAAGGCGCAAGAGGTGAGCTAGAGGGTACTTTCCTACAACTGGATGGTTTCTTAGGCATTTGTATTGTACTCACTTAGGGGGAAGGGTGTCTGGTATCAGTCTAGTGCATTAGCGACATGGCAGTGGAAGGGGAAGGTAAGGGCTTGGGAGGTTCTACCAGGCCGGCAGGGAAGAAAGGACGATCGAAGCTCTTGGGAGCTGTAGGGGGAAACAAAGGGTCGAGGAACGAGTTTGGGTGTTCGGGCTTCAGGGGGGCTGTACATGATGGTAGCATTTGTTCGGTGAGGAATTATGAAGCTTAGTTGAAGAAGTAGTGGTTGTAAGCACAGATATGAGTTGAGCAAGTGCATTAGGCCATGTGTGATGTGATGTCTGTTTCCATGAGCATGCTGCAGAGCACACAGCCTCTCTAGCAAATGCATGGTACCAGAGTTGCTGTCCCTGAAGTGCATGCTAAAGCTCTATAAGCAGCTGCTGTAGCTTGATTGCATGGCTACTCCAGAGTGCCCTAGGACTTACACCCTTCACATATATGTTGAGAGAGACCACTGCACAATTCTCCGGGCCGTGCAGCACCCTCAACACATATGAGAGACGTCACTGCACAGCTCTTGGATTACCCAGCACCTGCCACCCGCTATCTTAACCCCTTGATCTGGAGGGTGAGTTTAGGTAATAAAAGCGGAGGAGAGTGATGCGGCAAAGATGCAAGGTCCTGGAGATGGCATGACAGGGTTTGTGCCAGTACGAGACGTACCAGAATGTGTCAAGGGCCTGCTTTTTTGCTTTTGCAGGTGATGTCCTTCCACCGATCACCTGACGATGAGTTGCTCATACTAGCATCAGATGGTTTATGGGATGTATTCAGTGGTCAGGAAGCTGTGCAGCTAGCTCTCCGAAGCAACACGCGAGCATGCGAGAAGGGCGCGAGTCGGTCAGCCGCCTGCCGTGTCAGTGCCAGCGTGCTCACACGCGCTGCGATAGAGCGAGGCAGCAGGGACAACATCACGGTGCTGGTCATTGACCTCCAGCGGCCGGATAGCAGGACGGTGACAGCCATTCTCGCAGCACAGTGCTCGGATGACATGGCTGGCAGGGTGGCTGGACGGTGGGGGTTGCACGGGAAGGTTGGGCTGAATGTAGCGGGCTTGCCGGCAGAGCAACCGGTGTCACCAGGGCTCGGCAATCGTGGTCATCATTTCATTCAGCCGCAGCTGAGTTTGCCGGTGCATCGGAGGACGTTCAGCAGCACTGTAACGACTGCTGGGCCGGTTGTAGGACATGGGGTGGCTGCAGCAGCAGGGGCTGCAGCTACAGTACGGCAGCAGCAGGAGCAGCCGGCGGGGACACAGCAGCAGCAGCAGCAGCGGCGGGATCTTGGGAAGCCACCAAGGTCAGGGGGTCCTCAGAGGTATAGGTCTCAGAGCTTTAGTTGCTTTGAGTTGGGGGGCTATGGGGCTAAGGTCTCGGAGGTGCGGTTAGGACATGATGGGCCTGTGGATACGGAGGAGTTGCAGCTGCCCTTTAGAGCAGTTACAACGGGCTTTGTTGCTAGATGATAAGTAGTTTCACAAGCTTATCTGGGGGTGTTTTTCATAAGGGCTTCTGTGTTGCCACCGCTGCTGCAGTAGAGATTGTGTGTGCAAGTTTACGAGTGTAGGGCCTCGCAAGTTTATCTGGAGGTATTTCTGTTAACCCTTAGTGATTCTTACAGGAAGATCACAGTTGATCTCAAAGGTAAAGCACCTTGCGGCTGCTGCTACAGGTTGTTTGCATCAGTGAAATCCTAAAAGCAGCTTTGCTGCCACCGCTGCTGCAATACTTGCGCAAGCACGGTGTATGAGTGTAGGGTCTTGGGATGGATAGCAATGACAGGAGCAGTAGTGTTGATCTCACAGCAAGAGGAATTGACCGCAGCTGCTTGCAGGGGGTTCTGCGGACTACTTGGCATGACTGTACAATAAGAATAAACGGGGGTCATTTGCAGCTGCCTGGGGTTTTGTGGCCTAAAGGGCCCATGTCCAGTGTGTTGGTAGGTACTGTTGTAGCCAGCTGTTCTGTTGTGTTGCTTGCCCTGGATTGGCTGAGGTTGCATGCTGAGGTTTCATGTGGTCCTTTGGTGTTTGCTTGCCTTGGTAGGGGGTCCCTGTTTGTGCCTGCGTAAGGCACTCGGGAGGAAAGGTGCACGGCTGTGGCGTTTTGCTTGTCAGAGTTACTCCGTTGTGATTGTGTGACTGGTGCTGACCCTGGCCAAGCTACTAGGTAGTGCTTGCAGTTGGTTTTTAGATGTGTGGGTTGTGACGAGGGGTGTGAAGCATGCCACAGGCCTGGGTTTGTTAAACTTTGATACGTCATCAGCTGCAATGCTCTGACACAGGATTTAATGTGATGGTCGATCCATGGTCCCATCCATAGCACAAGGATTGTTTGTGATCGCAGATGAGAGGTTATGTTTTAGATTCTTATCGATGACCTTCTAGGCAGGGCTCCATGTCAGTCGGCATGGTGGGATCAATGTATGTGCATGCTCTTGTGTAGTCAAAGTGGGGCAATCACAGAAGAGATCATGCGATATTGACACATGACTAAAGCATGTAAAGCAGAGTTGGTGTTGCTTTTCGTTACTGTGGCAATTTCGGCTTGAATTGGGGCAACCAATTGCTTTTGTGCCTCAAAAGGTGGTGGTGTTTCTCAAGCGATGGCTGATGGTTAGGTTTCACTGCAGGAGTGTGTATCATTATGTTGCAGCAGATCTGTTGCCATTGCTACTGCTTTGATGGTTTGCAGCAGGCTGCTTTGCATGTACCGGTATGCAGGGTTTTGCAGAGGTACTGGTGAAGAGGTGTGCACACATCTTTTCTGCATTGCAGGAGTGGTTTGCATTCACATTTAGTGTGGCTGTATTCTATAGATGGCTGGGGTGGTTCTTGGGCAGAGGCCGGGACATAGCAATGCAGATGCAGGGGTGTGTTTTACAGAGCTTTTACCAGACCTAGCAGCCCTCTTGCGGTTGCCACACTTTACCTGAGTGTGTTGTTTGTATTCAATGGCAGCGTGTGTGGGACAAGATTTAGTTGTTTCAGTAGCCACGAGTGGGACGAGCGGGGTGTGAACTTGCTCCAGCCCTGGAATGGTATAGCTGTCTTTATACAAGGGAATGCAGAGCTGTCTACGTGTTCTGCTTCAGCTCATGTGATTTACAGCTCTTGATACATATGAATGCAGGGCTGTCTACGTGCTCTGTTTTCAGCTCATGTAATGTTAGAGCTCATGTATGTTGATCCGAGCACATGCAGGCGAGTAATGCTGTGGAGGGTTGTAACGAAAGGTGAGGCTGCAATTGTTCGTGGGGTGTTGCAACGACTGGCTGTGCACTTCCATGTGATTACGGGGTGTTTTATATCTAGAACTTCCACAAGAGTTGAACCTGCAACTGTCTGTGAGGTGTTGCAACGAGATGGCTTTGGTGTTCCATGTGGCTGCTGTGGAGAATTTTGTGTCCTTCGTCTGGCTTCCTGTGTCAGGGTATGTGGGTTGGATTTCCTACTGGGGGTCCTACAGGGCCCATGAAGCCTCTTGGGGATGTCATCCACAGAATAGAACCATTGGGGGTGCAGTTTGCTGGGATTGGGGTCTTTCGGGTTGAACCCTGGGTGCATGAAGTGTGACATACGGGCTTAGGGTCTGGTGGTTGGGGCTATGGTGCGGCTTTGGGGATGTTTGACCGTATGGGTTTGGCATGTAATGCGATCAGGTGCTCTTGTGTACGTACACATGTGTTGGGTGTCAATGCCCCTAATGGCAGTTTACATTAGCAGTCAGAGCACTCCTTTGGTGCAACCAAGTCAATTGTTGTACATTTTCAATATGCAGTGGTGCAAGCTTATATACACACAGCCAGGATAAGAAGAGCTCAAGGGGAAGCGATCTGTCTGCATTGGTGTCTTAGATGGCCAGCAGGCGTTGGGCACTCAAGGGAGGGGGGAAAGCTAAGGGAAAACATGGTCATATTGGCACAGAGCATGCACCTTGTTAAGGTCTCAGTGATTAGCTTGCTACTCATGTGCCCTGAGTCGGTGCACTTTGCATGGGAGCTGTTGGGGACATGCCGGGCGCGTGCCCCTGGATTTAGTACTTACGAGTGTAACACAGCAAGGATTGCTCTGTGATAGAATTTGTCAATGTGACAAATGGTTGCTGTTAAGAGTTAATGCAGCAACTGTTGCTTCTGTTCTTATCAAAGTCCAAGAGGAAGGTCATATCTGCCTGCTGCTGTCTGTTGACATTAGTCCATCATGGGATGATTAAATGTGAGGAAGTGGCCAGAATGCTTCAAAAAAGAGGAGGGGAACCACTTCTTTGATGCCAGTGATCTGCTTGGTTCCCAGCACTGAGGGGCAAGTAGTGGAATGGTGTACTATGGTACGGGTTTTGAGGGAAGTGGCAAAGTGCTGTGATGGTGGAAAGAATGAAGCAAGTGCTGAAGCCAAGTGCGTGCCATAACAGACATGAAAAAGGTGGCTTGGAATCTGGGATCGGATCACAGTGTCTTCATTTTGGACAAAAGGAAGCAAGTGCTTGAAGCCATCGCATCATGTGCTTATGCTCGTTACTGCATGTCTGATGTGGGCTGGAGAAGAAAGTTCTAAGCTGTTCTAAACACTTGGATAGATCATTGCACAGCTTTCAGGTTGTCTGCTTTGGTTGTGTAAGTGGTGGGAGCAGGGAGAATGTCTTTCAATGCTCACTGGACTGATAGTGGTCAATACACGTTTGGCTTTGATGCTGGCTTTGGCAGAGAGTGATGTATGATAGGTGATGGTAGCAACTGCATGCCTAGATACAGAGTACGGTAGGCCGTGCCAACTCAGTGGATGCCAGGGTTACTAGAAACTAGAACTTCTGCAGTGATTGTGGGGTCTTTGTTGGGGAGGAACTAAGTGGAAATGTAGATATGTTTCAACCAGCAGCTAGAGTAGCAGTCTGCTGTGTTGCATGCATGTGGTTACACACACAATACTCAAGTACTAAGTGACGTCACCGAATTTTTCAGATTTCCCCACTTCCGCACTGGTTTCAGTGTGTTTCCTTCACATTTCTGTGACATTGAGTGGTCCCCCTGTGAAATGTTGGGACATTCCAAAGACAGATTTTGATAGACTGGTTTAAGTAAGGGTCCGTGGCCTTTTCGTAAACTCCCAAGACTGAGCTGAAACTCCCCGGAGACTCCGCGGACAGAATTTGTAAGACATGCTTGTGAGTCTCATGAGCCTGAGCGTGGGCTTGCTACTGACGCCGCTGCACTCCCACACTGCTGACTTCCACGTTGCTGCAATATGGGCCTGAGCGTATGCTTGTTACTCCGGCCGCTCCACCCTGACATGAGCCTCCGCACATGCTTGTGAGTCTCCTGAGCCTGAGCGTGGGCTTGCTACTGACGCCGCTGCACTCCCACGCTACTGACTTCCACGTTGCTGCAATATGGGCCTGAGCGTAGGCTTGTGGCGCGCCCTGCGACCTGGTCATAGGTCGTCCCCAAAGCTGCGCCCAAGTCATTTGCCGCGAAGGTCCTGCGCCCTGCGCCCTGGTCATAGGTCGTCCACAAAGCCGCGCCCAAGTCATTTGCCGCGAAGGTCCTGCGCCCTGGTCATAGGTCGTCCACAAAGCTGCGCCCAAGTCGTTTGCCGCGAAAGTCCTGCGCCCTGCGCCCTGGTCATAGGTCGTCCAGAAAGCTGCGCCCAAGTCGTTTGCCGCGAAAGTCCTGCGCCCTGGTCATAGGTCGTCCAGAAAGCTGCGCCCTGACCCCCGCGCTGCACTCAAACATCGCCGCTTAAATTCTCACGCACACTGCAGAGCTAACATCGCAACCATGCCCCGCAGTGCACGTCAATTGGCGTCTGAGAAGGCTTACCGTGCTCGGCCTGAGTACAACGCGCGAAGGAGGCAGCTGTTTCTTGTGGCCTACCGCGCCGATGAAACGTTTCGCGCCCAGATCCTTGCCCGCTCCAAGCGCTACTACGAGGCGCACAAGGAGGAGATCAGCGCCCACCGCGCGGCGCGACTTGCAGAGGCGAGGCAGCATGAGGACGAGGAGTGGAGGGCCAAGCAGGCCGACGGCGTCGAAGTGCCGCGCCACATCCTAAAACGCTGGGAAAACGCAGCGCGTGAGAGTGAGGCCGCAATTTCTTCTCGTCCTGTAGATAATGGCGAAGCCGGGGGACATCGGGAACTTTGTGTGGAAGATGTTGCAGAAACTCACGCCAGCAAAGAAGCGGGATGCCATCGCGGGGGTTGAGGAGGCCGTGCGGCGTGTGCGGGAGAAGGCTGAGTCCAAATCGACGCGGAGAGCCAACCATGCTGCGGTGCGGCCCGAGCCCACCCCCGCGGGCCAGGGCGCTCAGAAGTACGTCGGCACCATCACCTTCAAGACAAAAATCAAGTACACTGACCGGAAGAATGAGTATGACAAGGATGTCGTGGCGGATTGGGACAGCGACCACATGCCTACGAACGAGGAAATCGAGCGGGAGTACAACGTTGAGCGGGACCACTTCCAGGGACTGTATCAGATCGAGTATGTCAAGCGCACAGACGATGCGCCAGTGGTTGTCGTCGACAAAGTGAACATGACGCCAGTGGCCATCACCAAGCGACGAATGCGGGACCGAGCAGCCCCCGCCATCAGCGGCTTCCAATGGCACCGCAAGGGCGTCCCCGCCAACTACCCATGCCGCCCGGACAAGTGCGTGTTCGACTTCCTGCGTGCATACCATGGCGGCGTGACAGGCTGCAAGGCGGTGTGCTTGAGCGACGACAACGTCGCCCTGGCCATGACCGGGACCCACGGGACATATGGCAGCGCCGACTATGTACGGCCCAGCAAGAGGGCGTTGGAGTCCCTACTGGCGGCTGCAAGCTCGGACCTTCGGTTTCAAATCAAGTATGTCCAGGACCACGGTGCAAACGCGGAGGACCTCGCGCACTACTGCCGGTATGTGAACTGCAGCCTGGTGCAGGTGGACGAATGCGAGCAGATCGTGCACACCGTCCGCCCCGCCAGTGGGGACAAGTGCCTGCCGCCTGTCATCTTCCGAGCCAGCAACGCGCACATCTACCCCGTGACCGACCCCAAGATGCTGCAGAGTATCGCGCGACGTCAGCCAAACACTGTGGGCGTGGTGATGAAAGGCCAAGGCAGGAGCGCCGACCCGGATGCCCCGCAGAAGGAGTGGAAGCACAAGCACGAGATCGTCTACGTGGAGGACGTGGAGGACACCCGGCGCTTCTTGTGTGACCTCATGCACAATGGCGGCCATCTCCCCCCTGCATACGGCGGCACCCTGACGGTGCCCCAGGAAGTTCACCCGCGGAGCATCGGTCTTTGTGAGGGGGCGGGCGACCGCACGGAGGTGAGGAGCGTCACCTACTGCTTGGATCCTGAGGACACCACCAAATGGACCAGGTACGAGATCAACAGCCAGGCGGCGATTGCCAAACTCATCGCCGCAAGGGCGGGGATCGACGCTGAGCGGGTGAACTGTCTGGGCAAGGTGACGACGGCGCTCATGGAGAAGCACTGCCGCGGCCTGATCGAGTCCACGCCCAACCCCCTGCTTGCTCGGTGGTTCACCGCGCCCAATGCCCGCAACAGGGAGCCGCACGGTCTGCTCAGCCACGAGAAGACAGAGACTGCCCTCGTCAAGGACCTCCAGCGGGGCAACGCAGTCTATGCCGATCTGAATGCCACGCACAGCATCTCCATGTACCTGCCGTCGGATGAGTGGGTGCTGTTTGGCCACAACGACTCGCCTGAGCGGTATGACGGCACCCCAGTGCAGGAGCTCAAGCGGGGGCTGTACTACGTCACTGCGGACAACCACAACGTGCTGCGGGGGGATGGTTTCTACACCCGCCGGCTGCTGCAGTTCGCCGCGGAGGACGGGGTGGACTTTGCCATCCGCTCCATGGCGGTGGCCAGCAGGAGCTTGCCCAAGGACCTGTTTCAGAAGCTGATGCAGGAGATCGTGGCGCACACGCATACCAAAGACCTCCCCGCAGGCGTCTCCGTCAATGACATGCGGCGAGCTCGAAAGAGGCTGCGCATCTCTGCCTTTGGGATGCTGATGAAGACGATGCGGGTCGACTTCAGCCGGGCCGCCACAGTGAGCGCGGCTCACAAGGATGAGATCTGGTCGCTTGCAGCGCGCAGCGATGTGTGGAGCGGCACCGAGTGGAAGACCCTGGTGAACATGGAGCTGGATGGAGGCGCGACGCGGTTGTACGCCGTGAAGAGCCTGAAGGTCAAGCTGGAGCACAACGCCGCCACAGCCTTCCAGGTCCAAGACGAGAGCCACTTGCGCCTGCTGGAGATGTGCCGGCATTTCGGGGGGCGGCCACTGTACTACCGCACCGACGCCGCGGTCCTTCACCGCCCCACCACAAGGGATGCCCGCCCGGCGCCCGGGGATGTGATTGACCCCGCCAGCCTTCCGCAGATGAGCGAGGACGCCGACGTGCAGGCAGAGGCTGAGCAGGAGCTTGCGCGGTGGGGTGGCTACAAGCTCGAGGGGGTGCCAAAGATGTTCCGCGACCTGACCGACACCATGACGCCTGCGGCAGAGGTGCCTTTCGAGGCGCCTGCCTGGATCGACCACCCAGAGATCACGGACAGCGGGGACTACGATGCCATTACCAAGCTCGCCTTGGAGAACCGCGGGCTGTTCATCGCGGGGCCTTGGGGGACGGGGAAGTCGTACTGGGCGCGGATATTCCTGGAGAAGCACCCGCGCTTCATTGCGGTGGCGCCCACTCATTTCGCCGCGACTAACCTGGATGGCATGACCATCGACGCGCTCGTTGGGCACAACGTCGCCAAGCACACCTTTGGCCGCACGGGCATTGCCCGGGACCTCGAGGGGGTGGACGGGATTGTGGTGGACGAAGTCAGCATGATTGGGGAGTGGCGCTTGCAGATGATCGCGTGCCTGAAGGCGATGAAGCCCGGCCTCATTGTGATTGCTATGGGCGACAATGAGCAACTGCCGCCTGTCAAGGATGAAGAGTTCCCATACTTCGAGCACCCGACGTGGAAGGCCGTCGTCGGGGGCCACCGCATCACCTTGACCAAGATCTACAGGAGCGACGCCCGTCTCAATGCAATCCACAAGCAGATGCTGGAGGAGGGGGACGCCTTCAAGCCAGATGCGCACTTCGACAAAAACTGGCAGCAGTGCCGTCGGAACTTGAGCTGGACCAACGACGTGGCGGACCACGTGAACGAATACTGGATGGAGAAGGAGAAGCCGGAGAGTGCGGTGAAGGTGCTGAGCGGGGGCGTCATTGAGACCATTGCGTGGCTGTACCCGGGGCTGCCGGTTGAGGCGAAGCTGACGGTCAAGCGGAAGGGGGCGGACACGAGGGGCCTGACGTTGCAGCAGGCCTACAAGGCAAAGCAGCTGATCTACAACATGCAGCGGGGCGTCGTGACCTCGGTGGACGCTGAGGGCGGCAAGTTTGCGGTCCATTTTCCCAAGGAGGGGCTGGACAAGGAGTGGAGCATCGAAGACTTCCACCCGCACTTCCGGCCAGGCTATTGCTCGACGACCCACAAGGCGCAAGGCGAGACCATCGATGAGCACACAGCTGTCTGGGAGTGGCAAAAGATGCCGCGCAGGATGCTCAACACCGCGCTGTCGCGGAACACCCGCGCCGAGCACATCCACCTGGGCACGCTGCCGGCAGGATATCAGAGCAAGACGCGGAAGGCCACCATGGCGACGATTCAGACCAAGCTTGCGGGCTACAGGGCGAGCGACTTGGAGAAGGGGCGGCCGTTGTGCGACATCACGCCGACTGACCGCCTGCTTCAGGACGCTGATTCCCGCTGCCACCTTTGCACGGACGATATGCTGATGTTCGGATGGGGCGAGGACGCAGAGGGGCGGCAGTGGACGCTGGACCGCGTCAACTGGAGGACAGGTGGCCACACGTGGGACAACGTCAAGGTGGCGCACTTGTCCTGCAACCGGGAGCAAGGACGCATAGAGGCGGTCGCCGCAGCGCAGAAGTACGATCATAATTCATGATGGCTCCGTTACACTGGGCTCCGATAAACCACAACCGTTCTGCTCTCCCCGACTGGTATATATTGTGGCGCGCTTCCGGACCCAAGCCTCTTTCACCATGGGGACTTCTTATTTCAGACACGACCCGAGCCTTCGCGCGCCAGCGTGTCTCATCACGGAGTTTGAGATTGCAGCACCAGCTGGCAGAGACGCGCTTGTGTTGGTCGAAAGGACGCTCAACCTCCGCGGAAGCGTGAAAGACTTCATGGATGCGGTCATGACCGAGGCGGGTGGGCCCCGTGCCGCTCAGTACGATTCAATGCCATTCGGGATGTACTGTGATGGCCGGAGGGGCCTTTTCAAACTGCACGCATTCCCCGTGACCCGAAACATCTATGCCGTGGACTGTCGCGACCAAAACTACATCTGCGTGCTGCCGAATGGCACCTGCTTGCCTTCCACTGTGGCCAGCTACGACGGAGAGTGACGCGGAAGAGGGTAGTTCATGATGGCCAGCTCGTGGGGCGCCGGGGCGCGGGACTGCTTGCGCTGCAGCGTGCGGGGGAGGGTCAGCGGGACCTGTGTGTAGTTGTGGTACAGTTCGCGGACTTGTGGGACGTTGGCATTGGTGAGGAGGACTTTGCATCCCCGGCGGGTAAGCTCCTCGACTGCTGCATGGACCCGCAGATGATCTGTCTCTGTAAAGTCTCCGGCGTGATAGCGTGTGAATGTGCCGCCCATGTACGGCGGGTCCAGGAACACAAAGTCCCCCGCCGCGGCGTCCTGCAGGACTTGCTCGAAGTCGCCGCAGGATGCACGGACGTCGTTGGCTGCAAAGTATTCCGCGGCTCTGTCGATTCGGTCTGGAAAGTAGAAGCGCGTGTCTACCTTGCCCCTGTCAGGGCCGTAGAATACCCTTACTTCGCCTTTGGCGTTCTCGGAGTAGATGCTGTTGAAAGAAAAGTGCATCAAGTATACAAGATTCGCTGCCAGTTCGGTGTCAGGAGGGCGCTCGTTGTATTTCTGTTTGACAGCGTCAAAGTAGGCCTTTCCGCCCTTGCGCCCGTCTGCTGCCACCGCCGCAGTGTATTCCGCGGTCATGGCAGCCAGCATGTCCTTGAGTTCCTGCGCCTGGTGCTGGATCACGCGGTACAGCGCTGCCACCGCCGCGGTGACGTCGTTGAGATGGACCCGCTTGCCGCTGAGGCCCAGGGCGAAAAACAGCGCCGCACTGCCAGCGAAGGGCTCATGGTAGGCATTGAATTCCCGCGGCAGCAGGGGGATCAGCTGAGGGAGGAGGCGCTGCTTTGCGCCCACCCACTTGAGCAATCTCATGACTACACTGGCGGAGCAGGAAAAGTATTGAGGTGTGCGCAGTCTCCATACAGGCGCACCGCGGCGTCGTTGAAGGCTGCGGCGGCCTCCTCCTGCGTGGCGAAGCGGCCCAGGGAGTAGCAGACATGGTCCTTCCAGATGCTTGCAATCCATGGTCTCTCGGACGTTCGGAGAGCAATGTGTGTTGTGACGCCGCGGTAGCGGGATAGGCATCCACGGCGCTTCCTGGAATTGTGTGACTGCAGGCCGCGGCTGGCCCAGCGGAGGTTGGAGAGGCAGTTGTTGAGCTGATTCCCGTCTATGTGGTCCACTGTGTGAGAAGTTTGTGGGTCTGAGTTGTGTAAGAACGCTTGCGCCATCAGGCGGTGGACTGTTCGGTACACCGCCCTGCATTCCGGCAGGCATAGCGGCACGTACTCGTATCCGCGGGTCCCCACCCGCACCTTCAGCGTGAGCGCGGTGCGGGCGTTTCTCACCCGCCCTTGGCTGGAGACCAGATAGCGCTCATGGGTGTTAGGGGCGATGGCCCACAGTTCTCGCGATTGTGAGACCCGGTTCATTTGACATGGACACCAACAATCATTCGCGCGGATGTGGCGCGCAGCCGACCAATATAGACGCCGCCAGTTGAAAGGCGCCGCATCAATGTACAGCACGATGCACCCTCGAGACAGAGAGTCGCTGCAGGACGGGGACATCCTGGTGCCTGCCTGGGCAGCATACACGGATGGGCGGGATCACATGTACGTGCTTGTGAAGTGTCCGCGCTGCCGCCGCAGTCACGAGAGGGCCTGGCGGGAGCACTTCGGGCTCTGGGGTTGTTTCCGCGTGCGGGAGGAGTGCGGGACGCCGCTGGTCGTGCAAGTCCTCTCAAGCACGCCGGTCTTCCATTCGCTCAAGGCGCTGATGGCCTGGGCGGAGGGAGATTCTCAGCCCTCAAAGCAGCGGTCCAACCCATCCGGGTTGGCCGCGGGGGCGACGGAAAGTCGGGCCCCCATTAATAGGGACACAACCCATGGCGTACGCTCTGAGCAGCGGCTTCCAAGACGAGCTGGAAGACGTGGTGACGATGGACTCCGGGCGCCTGGGCATCCTGGCAGAGCTCCCGCAGAGCGCCCTGCACATAACGGGCGAGACGCGGATTGACGGGGACGTCGCCATCAACCAGGGCTCTCTCAGCCTCGGCGGGTATGAGGCGCTGGTGCCCTCCGTCAGTATGGTGGGGGCGGGATTGCAGGCGGCGCTGGACTCCCGCTACGTGCGCACTGCTACCATTGCCGCCTCCAGTAACATAGCCGACGCCGCCTTCAGCAACCTGCAGGTGTGGCACAACACCTGGCTGGGCGGCACTAACCAAGGATACATTGGCAACAAAGCGGGTACTCAGACAGTCTGCTTGTCTTTGGCGCAAGGCAGCAATATGTTGTGGGCTGCCTCCAATTACCCGACGTATGGCATAGGCTGCGCCTCCACAGGCATCGTGGGGGTCAGGGGATACTACGGCATTCGGATGGGGGCAGGCACTATGACCAACATCACCATAGCAAGCCCCAATGGCTACGTCGGGGTGCAGACGACTACTCCCAGCTTTCCACTGGACGTGGCGGGGGCAACTTGTGTGCGCGGCGGCCTTTCCTTGTCAAATAGCACTGGCGGCGTGCTGATCTCTCAGAACAATAGCTGCCTGGGCGTTGGCACCAGCACGCCCCAGCACGCGCTGGACGTCGCGGGGAACATGAGGGCAAGCGGCGACGTGTACGGGAACATTGTGGCGGCCAACACATTAGCGGCGAGCACAACGATCCAATGCGTCCCACCAGGAAAAGTGCTTACCCAAGACTTGATATTCAGCGGCAATGTGCAGTGCAGCACCTACAGCAACTCACAATGGCTATATGGGAGCAACAACACGGTGATCGACAGCAATGGCCTGATCCCATGGGCGCGCATCAAGGGAGTACCGGCGTCGCTGTGCAACTCCAGTGACACCGCCCTGGGGGCTGCGGGCGTGACCATTGGCTCTCTCGGGCTTGTCATGGCGGGCTACAGCATCTTGAGTCAGAAGGGCATGATCATGCCAGACCTCAGCATCCAGCTGAGCGATGAGGCCGCGCCCGACGGCCAAACACAGGCAGACGTCAAGGTGGGCTGGGATTTCCGGCTCAGCCACAGACCGCTGGCTACTTGTCCTTACAGAGCTGACATCGGCGTGTATGGCGACCTGTATGTGAACAAAAACCGCCGCTTGTATGCGCTGGACCAGGACCAATTCAGCTTGAATGAGAAAAGCAGCCGGGAGATCCCGGACGGCATCCCTGCCAGCAAGTACACAGAGATCATCAATTTTGGAAGTCAGGCGCTCTCCCTGAAGAGCGGTCTCTTCTCAGACGCCCTGCAAGTCGGTCCTTTCCTCTTCAAGGCTGACCGGCGTGGCAAGTGGTCCCTGTGGATGGGGGGTAAGATGCTGATAGACGACGACGGGAGCTGGTGCAACGGCACAGTGCGCTCACTGGACACACTGAATGCCCCCGCCGCTCAGGGCGGTGCCAAAAGCCCCTTGGACAAGGTGTTAGCGTTTACAAATATCCTCCTTGAATAGCGGCCCAACCTGCGGCCCAACCTGCAAGGTTGGCCGCGGGCCCGACAAATGTCGTGGCCCTGATTAGCGATGTCGTCGGCCTACTTCTCTGGCTCTGCCGCGGACCTCTCTTCTTCCTACCGCCTGTGCCAGAGCAACGCGGGGGCGGTCACCCTCTGCAACATCCCCGTGCGCGATGGCTACGTCCTGAGCTGGACCGAGACCCGCGCCAATGCGGCGCCTGTGTCTCTCACTGCGGCGCTGCTGAATGATGGCGGGCAAGGGTACACCCTGGCATTCGCAAGCAACAACACCGCGGCGCTGAGCTACCAGGCGTCCAACACCATCCCGGCGGTGCCCCTCGTCAGCGGCCCTTGCACGCTGGGGCTCAGCAACGACGTCGCCTTCAGCATGGTGCTGGAGCGCGGGCGGGTCTCCTTGAACGGCCTGGAGATCCTGAGCTGCAGCAACCTCACCAACGTCGAGTGGGCCAGCGCCTCCCTTGCCATCAGCGGCGCCACCCTCAGCAACCGCGTCTCCCTTTGCAACGTTGATGGCCTGCCGCTCTACACCATAGAGCCGCCCCTGCTCGCCCGCGGCGGCATCATCACGCCCTACATCAAGGGGCGCCTGGACTGGGGCGACCTCAGCAACGTCCCCGCCCTTGCCCCGCTTGCCCAGGGGACGTGGGGCAGCAATGCGGCGGGATGGTCCTCTAACCTGGCGGTCTGGGATTCCAACGCTGCGGTCGCGGCTCAGGGCGTGGCGGTCTGGTCCTCTAACGTGGCGGTGGCAGCCAGTAATACGGCGGTCGCCGCCCGGGGCGTGGCGGTCTGGTCCTCAAACCTGGCGGTCTGGGATTCCAACGCTGCGGTCGCGGCCCAGGGCGTGGCGGTCTGGTCCTCAAACCTGGCGGTCTGGGATTCCAACGCTGCGGTCGCGGCCCAGGGCGTGGCGGCGTGGTCCTCAAACCTGGCGGTCTGGGATTCCAACGCTGCGGTCGCGGCCCAGGGCGTGGGGGCCTGGTCCTCTAACGTGGCGGCCTGGGGTAGCAATCAAGGCGGCTTCTACAGGGACGCTGGGAACATGAATGCCGGGACGCTGGCCGTGGCGCGGGGGGGCACAGGGGTGGGCACGTTGGCGAGTGGCAGGCTCCTGGTGGGCAACGGCACGGGCGCGGTCCTGCAGCCCACAGACTTGCAGTGGGACGGGACGCGGCTGGGGATTGGAAGCGCGCCCGCATACAAGCTGGATGTGGCTGGGCTCGGTCGCATGCAAACGGACCTGATCACGGCGACCTCGCGGACGTTGCATGCAGATCGGCCTTTTGGAAGTACCACAACGAACCGGCGGTACGGCCTCATTGCTACCGTGGGAGGAAACAACGGCCTGGTGCGCATCTGTGGCATCTGCGGGGGACATGAGTCCGCCAACACCGACCAGGGCAAAACCAGGCTGGACGTGGTGATTGACGGGCGGAATAGCACCATACGGGGGACAGTGGGTACCCACAACTCCGGGTGGCCAGGAATTGTAGTTTACAGAGCCAACACAAGTGGGGACATGAGCGTGTACCTGACGGGAGGGAACTATTTCAGATACTCTTTCCAGCTGTGGGCGGCGGACAATGCCGCCACGTTTCCGGACACTGTCTCGTGGTCAACAGATGCAGCATGGACGGCGCCGGGCGGCTCCACTCTGTGGTTGGATACCGTGACCCACTTGCCCAAGACGTGCCTGGACTGCGGCTTCTACATGGATAGCGCGGTCATTGCCGCCCCCGTCATCGGCGCTTGTACGCTGTCCAACGGGTTCGTGGGCATTGGCACCGCCACGCCGAGCTCCAGGTTGCAGGTGCAAGGCGACTTGAGAGCGGCTGGTCTGATTTTTGAGAGCAATGCCCTTCTATCAACCAGGTATGCACCAAGCAACCATGTGCATGCAGCGTCGGCGGTGACGGGGCTGGCAACGGTGGCCACCACGGGCAGCTATGCAAGTCTCCTGAACGTCCCCGCCACCTTTGCTCCCACGGCGCACACCCATACCATGGCGGATCTGGTGGGGGCAAGCATGGTCAAGCTTGGGGACATGGGCTTCACCGGCCTGGCGGGCTGGTGTCACGCCAGCGCAACCACCACCACCACGGACTATGCCTTCCTCCAGGAGCTGGGGGCGGCCAAGACTACGTACATGAACGCCCCGCTGGGGGGCCGCCTGAAGTTCCGGGTCAACAACGTGGACCAAATTGAAGTCGCGCCAGCCTATGGCGCCACAAGGAGCTCACTGAATTGGCCAGTGACGGACCCAGGCCGGATGATCCAGTGTTGGTACGGCGTCGGCGATTCCTATGGCGTCGGGCAATTCGCTGGCGGAACCATGAGAGCCTTCATGAGCAGCGTGGCTGCCGCGACTTTCAACGTCAGCAAATGCGCGGCGGGATTGGACAATTCGTACGTAGACCTGCTCACGGTTGACACCAACGCCAAGGTAACAATCAAAGGGTCATCGGCGGCGGCAAGCGGCCTCTATTGGAATTATGGCGGCAGCAAAATATATGACAATGGCCACCTGCGTCTTGACACTGACAACAACATGCAGTTTGACATCGGTGGCGCCACTGCGGGGGAGTTCACCTACCGAGGCATACGCCTGATGCCAGGCAAGAGCATATGCATGGCATGCGATGGGACTGCCACACCCTACTGGGAGTGGGAGCTGGCTACCGGAATAGATGGAACAGACCACCTTGGCAACTTCTCGTGGACTATTTGGTGGCCAGATGGAGTCACCCAAGCCGGAGAGACCGTCGCCTACCTTGATGACAACAGCCTGGACACCCGCCGCCTGAATTTCACGGGCTGTCACCGCTGTGTGGCGGAGAAGGGGCTGAAAACCGTCCAAGACGTCCTGGATGCCACCGGGCTGGTGGTGATCGCCACTGGCAGGTACTGTTCCCTCCTGGAAGAGACAGTGAAGCCCCGGCAGATCGACAACATCACCGTGGACGAGACGCTGCCTACGATCGAGCTGTGCACGAAGCGGCGGGACAAGCGTGTATTCGGCGTGGTGTCCGCGCCCGACAACCTCATCGAGGCCGAGGTGAGCAGGGGGGAGGACGGCAAGCCCGCCCGCAAGCTGGGGGGGAAGAAGAGGCGGGTCTTCAAGCAAGGAGCCTTTGCGACGTGCGCGCCATACGACACAGACCGCGTGGAGATCAACAGCCTGGGGGAGGGCGCGGTGTGGGTGGGTGCCCGCGGCGGCGATTTTGAGAACGGCGACCTGATCACCACCTCCGACCTGGCGGGGTATGGGGAGCGCCAGGAGGAGCCATACGTGTGCGGGTGGACGCTGGGCAAGATCACATGCGACGTGGACTGGTCCCGCCGCAACCTGGACAAGGACTTCCAGACCCGCACCGTGGATGGCGCCCTCTGTGCCCTGGTGGGGTGTATCTACTTGCTGTAGGGCTTCTTCTCTGACCTACCTGTAAATGCCTGAGAAGAAGTCGCGCAAACGCAAGGAGAAGAAGGGCAAGCGGGTTACCGTCAAGAAGCAAGTGAAGACGCGGGTGACCGTCAACGTCAAGCAATCAAGCGGTGGCGGGGGCGTCGTGGCAGCGCCCTACTGGCATCCCCCGCCCATCAGCAACTACGTCCCCACGACGACGACGCTCATGAGCGCTGTGACCAGCCCCCTCACGCCTTGAAACGTCGGGGAGACCAACCTGGCGAATCAGATGGCTGCCATGCAGAAGTCCATCGACTCCCTGGCTCAGGGCTTCCCCGCCGCAAAGGCGGCGCCCAGTACCGCGGAAGCAGGCACACAAGCATCCCCAAGCACCGCCGAAGCAGGCACACAAGCATCCACAAGCAGCGCGGAAGCAGGCACACAATTCGAGGACACACCAGACCCTGACCCGGACTCGGAAGCTTCAGCTTCCTCGAGCAAGCTACGCTTGCGAGACTCGATGCAGGCAGATGCGGGGGCGCAGACAGTCTCGGAAGCTTCAGCTTCCTCGAGCAAGCTACGCTTGCGAGACCCGCAGATAGACACCCCGCCAAGGGCTGATAACAAACGCCATCGCCGCAGGGATGCACCTGACTCCAACCCGCGCCCTCACAAGCGCCGCCGCATCAGCGATGAAGAGCCCGTGGACATGGTGGGGGACCTGCCACCGCCACCGCCGCCGAGACCGCCAGGCCCCAAACCACCAGGCTTCGCCAGCGCGCCAGGGAGGGTGAGGGATGCCCGAAAGGCACAGGCCCATCAGAAGCGCGTCAGGAATGTGCTGGATACCGTGGCATACCGCAAAGACGTCCTGGCGGATTTGAAGGCGACGCCGTACCGAGAGCCACCGCGCCCGCGGCCTGCACCTGCCGCACCAGTGGAGCCGCCCAAGGCATGGAAGACCAAGCCGGCGCTCAAAATCAAGCTCAAGGGGTTCAAGGCGCCCGAGCTCCCTCCTGAAGTCGTCAAAGCTTCCAAAAAAGGAAAGCGCCTCGTGGGGAAACGAAACGATAACAACTTCGTGATGGGCATCGTTTGACTGTCGCCGCGGGCGAAAAATATGTCACCAACGATTATAGCCAAGTATGAGCGGCACATACCCCTATGTGTCCACGGGCTTCCCCCGCTCTCTGGCCTACTTTGCTCAGAGGCTCTCAAACGTCTCCAGCAACACCCGCCAGCTGATCGCGCTTGGAAATGAAGCGGTGACCCCAAATGACACGCTATCCTACAATTTGCCTGAGGGCGCAATTTTGGATCTCAGGACCCTGCAGCTGAAGCTCACCGGCTGCAGCACCACCACCACCAACGCCAATGCTGCCACCAGCTTTGCTGTGTTCCCCAAGCACATCGAGACTCTCATCGACCAGATCACTGTCTCAGTGAACGGCCAGGTGATCTCACAGACTCCCAACCAATACGGCCAGATCTTCAAGCTGCTCGCTGACTACGGGTTCGGCAGGGACAAAGCACCCCTGAGGACGATCTCACAGAACCAAAGGATGTCAAACTATGCCTCAGAAGCAGAAGAATTGGCAAAGGCAAACCCAGCGAATCCTGGGTACATTAGCAACGCTAACTACATTGTCTCTAACTGGCTGGGCTTCCTGGGCAGCGCCGCACCCCCGCTGCTGTTTACAGGGGCCCTTGGGCAGGTACGTGTAGACATAAGATTCGCCCCCGCATCAGTCCTGTATGCCGGTGGAGCGGCCGCACCAGCTCCCACGTACAATGTCACCAGGGCGTACATGACCGTGAGGACACTGGACCTCGATGGCCTCTACTACGACCTGCTCGCCAAGCACATGGCAGACTCTCCCTTAGAGATCCCCTTCACTTCATACATCGCCACCACTGGGAATGAGGGGTCTGTCAACCAGACCGTGCGCCTGAACGTCTCCAGCGGTTGTGTGGACATGGCGCTGGCAACCTTCCTGAGGAGCGACTACACCACCAACACTGGCGCCGTCGCCCTTGGAAACCTGGCCCCCAACGCCAGGACCTCATGGTACTTCCAGCGCGGCGCCGCAATGACCACCACCACATTCGCCACAGGACAGTACAGTGTCAATAACACATTGATCGCCTACCCACAGCCCCCCATTGATATTTTCGGCGAGGTCCTACACACACTGGGAGGCCTGGATAGTGTAGGAGGCCACGACCAGTACATGGGAGATATGGGCTCCTGGTTGAGCGACTTCTTTGTTCACCCTCTCTGCCTGAACGTCGGCCCCACAGAGAACGGAGACCGCCTGCTGTCCGGAACAGATGCTCGCGGGACCCAGCTGCAGATAGCCTACACATCCACAGGCACTGCTAACAACGTCATCCCATACCTGATCGTGGTCTGCAAGTCCGTGCTGAAGGTATCTCCCGGCAGAAATATCATTGTCGAGGCATAGCGGAGCAACCTTACAGGTTGCCCGCGGGCCCAACTTTGTCGCGCCCAGGCTTTCTTCTTCGGTCTCAATATACCAGTGATGCCCGCGCAAACCCTTGCGCACCATCAGCTGCAGCACGGCCCCCCGCCGCAGCCGCCTGTGAATATGTTCACTGCCAATGGACCTACAAAGCAGCGCTTCAACGACCAGGAGACTGATACCCGTGGCTGGACCAACCTCCGCAGCAAGGCGAGCTTCCAGGCCTTTGGGGCGTCGTTCACACAGCCTGACCCCACCAGGTCCCGCTACGGCAAGGTGTACCAGGTCCCCAACAACTACCTGGGCGTCGGTATCATCACGCCGCCCTTCCCAGGAGGGCGGGAGGCTGCAGTGCCCCGCTATGCTCCAGCGCCTGTGCCGGCACAGTACCACCTGCACAACTCCCTGCCACCGAAACAATATCTCCAGATTGGGTAAATGGCGCCAAGGAAAGCTGATCCTGAGCCTCCTGTAGAATGTGATACATCCGAGACGTCAGAGTCGTCGTCGTCAGAGGAGGACGCCCCCGCGGTGGTGCCAAGGAAGAAGGTCCCTCTGAATGAGGCACGGCTGGAGCAGCTGCGGCTTGCAAGGGAGAAGGCGGCGGAGGCCAGGAAGCGCATTGGCGACGTGAAGCGCGCTGAGAAGGCCCTGAGAGAGCGGGAGCTGCAAGCACGCATTGAGCGGGTGCAGGCGATGGAGAAACAGCTTCTGAAAAAGGCCCCGCCCATTCCCGTCAAAAAACGTAAGCACGCACCGCCCCCACCCTCCAGTAGCAGCGAAAGCGAATCAGAGTCTGAAAGTACTCGCAAGCCCCGGCTTGCTCGAGGAAGCTACGCTTCCGAGAGCAGCAGTGAAGAGGAACGTCGCCCGCGCAAGTCCAAGCACTCCCGGCGGGCCCGCAGCCTGCCCCAGAGGGCCGCACCCGCCGTTGATGCCCACAAGCAGCAGGTGCACGCCCTGGCATACGGCAGCCTATTCCCGGGCGCAGGAAACAATCCCTATGTGTAAGCGGAGCAACCTGTAAGGTTGCCCGCTGCCTGACTTTTGTAGGGGCCTTAATGTAATGGATCTGGAAACTACGCCGGTGAACATACACGTCCCTGTGCTGAAGATCAAGTACCCCAAGCGACGCCCCGCCCCGCCCGGGATGCCTTCCCTCTACAACCTGGGCATGATATGCGGCTCCCGCGGCAGCGGAAAGACAACTGTCATGGTGCGGATGTTGAAGGCATACGACCAGGCCAAGTCATTTGACCATTTGTGGCTCTAGGCGCCGTGCTTCCACAGCGACCCCAAGTACAAGCTCCTTGAGCGCGGCACGCACTTCAAGCTCCACCTGTATGACAGGGACTTTTCCATAGCGGAATTCAAGGGCGCACTGGAGCTGATTGAGCAGAACAACCATGAGTATGAGGAGCACCAGGAGCATCAAAAACTGTGGAAGAAATTCCTCAGACACAAGGATCCGCTGAAGCTGAAAGATGAGGAAGTTCTGAAGCTGGACAAGCTCGGGTGGCAGCCCCCGGACCCCACAAAGTTCACATTGGGTAGACCGACCAACCTGATGATCTTTGACGACTGTGTGGGCAGTCGGGACCTCTACCGCGCTGATAGCAAGGGCACCGTGGCGCAGTTCACCATCAAGCACAGACACCACCACACAAGCATCTGGTTCATGTCACAGATCTTCTCAAACGCAGTGCCCAAACAGATCAGGAGCAATCTATCCTTTGTGATCCTGTTTGCTCAGAAAAACGAGAACATCCGCAAGCAAGCCAGTCTGGAGTTTTCAAGCCATGTGTCCGCTGAGGACTTTGCATCTATGTGGGCCGCTGCAACCGCTGATCTCAGAAGCTCCGCTTCTTCGAGCAAGCCCAGCTTGCGAGACACGCACGGGTTCTACTTTGTGGACTTTGAAAGCCCGCCAGAGATCAGGTACCGCATTGGCTTTGACCGCGCCTTCATCCGCCAGTGAAAATATCCAACCATCCTTAAGAGAGACATGCCCGCACTTTCAAAGACCCAACGCAAGGAGCTGGAGGAGGGCCTGACCGAGGCATACCCCCACCTGGAGCCGCAACTCCTGGGCTACCTGATTGACGTCTACGAGCGTGACTCCCGCTGGCTCAACGACCGCATGCAGGCAGAGCTCCGCCAGGAAAAAAACAAGGTTTCTGAAACAAAAGTTTCTGAAACAAAATCTGCCCGCAAAGCAAATGAAGCGCCTGTTCCCACACCTTGATGTGGACTGCGGCGATCAAAGGAAGTGGGTGGCTACCCCCGCCCGCAAGCTAACCAACTACCGCGCCATCCCCTACCGCTTGGTGCTCAGCAGCGCGTCAAAGACGTCGGGTACCGCACACGACGCCACCTTTGTGTTCAAGCACCAGCCCTGGGGCCTGGACCCCCTCATGGACCTCGCCCGCACTAAGTTCAAGCTGCGGGTGGAGAGCTTCACCGTCACGGGCGTCAAAAACGCCCCCGGGGATACAGACGTCGCCCTTGCAGTGCTCGTGAATGTGGATGGCCAGGGCTTCGACCAGACCTTCACCTACGACGCCGTTAACCGCGGCATGACCGCCTGTGTATGCACCGCCACCGGCAACCAGCAAGCGCTCACCCTGGCGCAGAACTGGGACGTCCCTGTCCGCACGCTGCCCGGGACAATGCTGCGGGTCTACCTGAGTGAAGTGGGAGCGCCCCGCACGCCTGGTGCCGCGCTGCTGGATGCTCTCACCTCCACATTCGAGTGGCACGCCGTGCTGGCTCTGACGCCTTGTGACGATGATGTCAATTAGTAGTAAGGACCATGTTTGAGCTCGTGAAAAGCCAGACCATCTTCCTGGACAGCCGCAAGCGGCGGGGGTCGGATGCCCCCTACTGCTACACCGTCTCCTTCACAACAGATGCCGCCAACTGCAAGGACGATGAAGTCTTCCGCCTGACCTTGAAGGGCCTCATCACGCAGGTGTCCTGGGGCTACATCACAAGCGTCTCCAGCAGCTTTGTCGTGTACGAGAACGGCGTGCCGCGCACTGTGGCGATCTCCACGGGGAACTACTCCTTCAAGGGACTCGCCCAAGCAATCACCGCCGCCTACTTCGCCTTCGACGCCAGCGCCGTAGACTACAACCGCTTCAGGTGCACCTGGTCCAGCGTCACTAACAAGCTAACCTTTGCCTCCGCCGCCGGCAAGGCCCTGGTGCTGGCATTCCCCAGCCAAGCCGCCGCAGAGACCTATGGCTTCAAGTCACCCACGCCGGGCGTCCTCACAAGCCAGGCGGTGCTCAACCCCATGGCATACAACAGCCTCTGCATCAGCGTGGCAGGGATCCGCCCACGCCTGACTTACAATCTGGCGAATATCCACTCGGAGCTCGTGGGCCGCACCAACCTGATGGCCGTCATCCCAGTGGATTCCAGTGTCCCGCCCTACTCCATCCTGCAGTGGAGCAACCCGGGAGACAGCTTCAGTCTGTACATCACAGAGCGCACGCTTGACACGCTGCAGATCCAGATCACGGACTGGAGCGGCAACCCATTCACCGCCATGCCCGAGCATGCCCTCACGATGCAGCTGGACACCTTCCGCAGTGCTGACCTCAAGCACCAGGCGCTGCAGTCCATCGACGATAATATCCAGAGGCTCGTGAACTGAAATATCTCAGCTGCTACTATACAGAAATCCAATGCTGGGAGACTTCCTCCGCCGTGCCGGAAGCGTAGTCCGCAAGGTCGGTGACGTCGGCGGGAGCCTCATCCGCCGCTTCGGAGAGCCACTGGCCGCTTCAGCAAAGCCTCTTGCCCACTCCATCCAGAGCCTCATCGGTAGCAACCCCATTGCCAACGCCGCTATGGGCGCGGTGAACAAGGGCCTCGACTACGTCTCCAGCGGCAGGGCCGCCGCAATGGCTGATCGTGTCTCCCACTATGGCAAAAAGATGGCGGGCTCGGGCGGGGGATGACGCGCGAACGACCAGTCCAGATCATTCACAGCCGCGCTGCTGACGCTCTCATACAGCGTGTCGTCCTGCAGCTGCAGCGCCGCAGCCTTCATCAGCTCTTTCATCAGCGCTTGCGGAATCATGGAGCGAATGGCGCGCGGGGTGTACCTGGTGGCCGCAGCGGTGGTATTCAGGTTGTCTTTGTGGACCTTTTTCAGCTTTTCGCAGCTAATCAAGTGCCGCCCATTCGCCATGGACACACAATCGCGTCGACAGAACAAGGGCGTGAAACCCGCGACATTGGTCTAGATTCGAGTCGCTTTCCGGTAAGCATATCCATACATGCAGTAGGTCACGTCGTGAAACGGGATGCCTCCCATGAAGTCGCGGGACTTCAGCAGCCCTGTCTGGGGATTCTCAATGAACCACACCTTGGGATGAAAGTGCGCAATGATCTCCAGCGTCCGGCGGACCAGCATGTCTGCTTTCCCCAAGTCGCGCGGCGTTTTGCTGTGGGCGATGGAGTACTCGCGGCAATCCGGCGAGGCCCAGATGATATCAAAGTGCGACTCCCGCGTGTAGTCCCAGTCAAGGATGCTCATCAGAATGTCCGGCGCGGTTCGGGGGTCAATGTCAAGCCTTACAGTCTCAAACAACTCCGGCATCTGACTGCAAAACCGCGTCAACGAACCTGACCCACTGAACAGCTCCAACACACGATACTTCATTCATATGGCAAGAGACAATACTCCTTGGCATCAGCAGTCATCTCCTCGTGCTCCAGCCGCGCGCGCACAGGCTCCCCACGGCGCCATTACCGCGCCCACTCCGGTAGGCGATTTGCCGTGCCAAACACCAGCTCCTGGCACGTCAAACACATGCCGCTGATCATGAACTCCTTGGCGTCAGCTATGTCGACGAAGCGCCCGAGGTCCACGGCCAGCTTGCAGGTGACGCACGCGACATGCGGCACAGGCTTGCCTTCAGCATGAGCGGTAACGGCCTCGCGGTACTTGGGGCGATCCAAATAGTGGGCCACTGGCCGCAGGTCAATTGGGCGCATGGGCGCCTGCTCACGGAGGGCGCTGGCACATGCATTGATTGAGGCCGACATGATGGCTGAAGAAAGACACCGGTGGCAGGGCGCTGCATGGGATTTGTAGCATTCCCGATGCCGTGGGCCTGACCAATGGCAACGGAGGCCAGGACGCCCTCCGGAACCACGCCACAACCAAGGGAGAAGGCCACGCTTCGGAGAGGTATATGTGCGCCCGAGCTTGCTTTTTTCCGCATAACTCTTCAAGAATGGCGGGGCTCAAGATTACCCAAGTGGACATCGTCCGGCTGGCTATCAAGCATATGCCCGTGGACAACAGCTACGAAGACTTCGTCAGAGAGACCGCGCTCACCATTGAGGAGGCGACAGGCTGCAGCAGGGCCGAGGCGGTGCTGCTCATGTACGACGCCTTTGGAGACATACTGCTCATGCACTACGACATCCACGCCGAGATTACTGGCAAAGACACCATCCCCGCCGAGCTCAAGATGAAGTACAACGCCTTCACTGGAGCGATGCTCAAGCTGGCGCAAGCCCCCGAAGAGGGAGAGGGAGAGCCCGCCGCGGGCCCAAGCGAGGCTGAGCCCGCCGCGGCCACAGACGCCGCCTAACTGAACACGTACTCCCGCGTGACCGCATCTACTACCGCCTTGCCCAAGGACGAGCTGCCATCAGACCGCACCCGCGGAGGGTCGGAGGTGTAGAGCAAGGCGTCCTTGTGGGCGCTGCCAACCAAGTTGTAGCTCTTGCTACCCAGGATGAGCTTCTTCTGGGAGAGGGCGCGGGACGGGCCGGAGGCCTCGTAGAGTTTCAGGTACACGCGCTTGGCTGTCTTTTTTGTGACCACGCCCACATACACATAGCCCACTTTGCCGCCCTTCCGCACCTCCAGGCGCTGAGGCTCGTCGCTGGCGCCCTCGACGTCGACTATGGCCAGCTGCCCCACCGCCGCATGGTCCGCGATCGTGTCTCCCTTCGGTTTCGGCTCCGCGGGGAGCTCAGGCAGCCCTTCCGCCCTCAGGCGGCGGCCCTGCTTGGCCTGCTTCTTCGCCTTGGTCGCTGCCTTGGGAGCCTCCAAGTTCCGCGGCGTGTCCACCTTCAACAACTCGTTCGGTTTGAAGGCCCGCGCCACAGGCTCCTTCCCGGGGTACGTTAGCAGGCTCACGCGGCTCCCTCTCACGCCGGAGACCTCGTACACCTCCAGAGACATGGTCTGCGTCTGCCCCTTCTCAAACGTCCCCTTCTTCAGCCGCACCCTCACATAGTCGCCCATGCGAAATGCCTCATGCACTGGCTTCTGCACGGTGGCATTGTATGCGCTGTCATCTACCCAGCGTTGCCGCATGGCAGGCTCGTCCGCATACAATTCATCTGGCGTCCTGTTCTTCAGCGTCTCGTGCGGGTTGGTGTTGTAGTCGTGGATCACCTCCGCCAGCCAGGTCGTCCACTTGGGGTCATCCCGCGCATGTATCCGCTTCTCAATGAGTGTGCGGAGGGTCTGCACCAGGCGGTCCAGCACTCCAAGCGGGTCGCCCACCGTCACGTGCTCATCGGCAGCCACTCCAGTGATCACAGGAATGTTCCGCTTGGTATTGAAGTCTTGAAACTCCTTGGCATTGAAGGCATTGTCGCCCTGCACCATGAACGGCTCCTTGCCCGCATCTTTCAGGAAGCGCTTGTAGGAGCTGAGGATGGTCGGCATCGTCTGGTCTTTGAGCACGTAGGCAAAGGCTTTGCGGCTGCAGATGTCCACCAGCAGGAGGAAGCAATCCTTGCCGCCGTTTTGCCGCTTGTATTGGTTCATGAAGACGATGTCAATCTGAAAGCTGTAGGGGGGCCGGGCAATCTTGGCAAAGGCAAACCGCTTGCCCGAGGGCTTTGCAAAGACTTCGTGCACCGGATTTTTCTGCTTGCTCCACCATGCATCGAAGTCCCGCTTGGACACGCCATGACCGGACTTCAGCCGCTTGTAGAGTTTTTCCTTGCTGAGCAAGTCCCAGGTGGGATGCTCTTCCATCACCGCCGCAATGTCGCTGCTCGTCCCCATTACATAGTAGAGCTAAAATACTGCCGCGCGCGGGGTCGGGGGCAGGGGCGAGGGCGGAAGGCTCATGGCGCAGCTTTCTGGACGACCTATGACCAGGGCGCAGGACTTTCGCGGCAAACGACTTGGGCGCAGCTTTCTGGACGACCTATGACCTGGGCGCAGGGCGCAGGACTTTCGCGGCAAACGACTTGGGCCCAGCTTTGTGGACGACCTATGACCAGGGCGCAGGACCTTCGCGGCAAATGACTTGGGCGCAGCTTTGTGGACGACCTATGACCAGGGCGCAGGGCGCAGGACCTTCGCGGCAAATGACTTGGGCGCAGCTTTGGGGACGACCTATGACCAGGTCGCAGGGCGCGCCACAAGCCTACGCTCAGGCCCATATTGCAGCAACGTGGAAGTCAGTAGCGTGGGAGTGCAGCGGCGTCAGTAGCAAGCCCACGCTCAGGCTCAGGAGACTCACAAGCATGTGCGGAGGCTCATGTCAGGGTGGAGCGGCCGGAGTAACAAGCATACGCTCAGGCCCATATTGCAGCAACGTGGAAGTCAGCAGTGTGGGAGTGCAGCGGCGTCAGTAGCAAGCCCACGCTCAGGCTCAGGAGACTCACAAGCATGTCTTACAAATTCTGTCCGCGGAGTCTCCGGGGAGTTTCAGCTCAGTCTTGGGAGTTTACGAAAAGGCCACGGACCCTTACTGAAACCAGTCTATCAAAATCTGTCTTTGGAATGTCCCAACATTTCACAGGGGGACCACTCAATGTCACAGAAATGTGAAGGAAACACACTGAAACCAGTGCGGAAGTGGGGAAATCTGAAAAATTCGGTGACGTCACTTAGTACTTGAGTATTGTGTGTGTGTGGTTGCCAGGCCATTTGTAGTGCCTGCTAGTGGCTGTCCTTCCAGGATGTCATGCTTATTGAAGCCTGAATGAATGGGTGGTGCTGCTCCCTGCTGCTGTCTATTAGCTGCAGGGGGTGATCGGACCGATGGCATGGATCATGTTGTGCAGTGGGGTTGATTTTCTATAATTTAAGCAACATTTAACATAGGCGGGTGGGTAATTTCCCCAGCCACCTAGGTGTTCTGGGCTCCGAATGGTAGTGGGCCTATCTGTATTAGGTAAGGGCCCACTCCCATACTCATATGCAAGAAGGGATTTCCCCCCTTCTCTGCGTAGTTCTCTCTCTCTCTCTCTCAAGCAACATTTAGAACCGTAACATGTCTTGAAGCACGGCGGGTGCGATGCAGGGGTTGTATACGGGGCATGCCACTGTGATTGATGGTGGTCAGCATGCCGGTCCGGGATGCTGCCAACTCGGTATCCGAGGAGATGTATCAACAACAACAACAAACATTTAAGGTCTGGCAACCGCAAAGGGCTGCTAGGTCGAAACGACCAAACACACCATCGGATCCAAACACAATGGCTTCCCGCAGACCATTGGGGCAGTGGAGGTTTTGGGTGATTTTGACCTAGCTGCTGGACCTCATGTTTAGGCATGCATATATTGTCATACATGTCGAAGCTTACCCGTATTCTGTTCCACCTCGCTGCTCTTTGTGACAGCTTGAGGTGCGGGGCCTATGGCACTTATTGCTATGGCATATCATGAAATGTAATAATTCCCGCAGACCACCAACCAAGCAGTACCGATACCGAAACATGAGTGTATCCAGCCAAAACAGAGCCCATGATCAAGATGAACACCACCCACTCCTCCATCGGTTGCAATGGCATGGAAAACATAACATAACATAACATAACAAACATTTAACGGTGTGGCAACCAAACAATGACGATTACCACGGGCTGGAGAAGTACAAGAACCATGCAACCAGACCCAACCAACATGGAATGCATGTTGCCGAATCAATCCCTGAAAGGTCAAGGCAACGCTCCTAGCGAGTGCAGGCAGGTGTGGATGATGGGACACAGCAATCCTCCGATGCCAGTCCACAAATAGCATCAAAGAGAAAGTTGCATCAACCATAATGGCTGGCCACAAGCAAGGAGTGCTATAGGCCAGCCCAGCAACAGCTGGCCCCCCCTCCATAGGCAAGCTGCGGCTGCGCACCACGGGACACAACGTATCGCACAGCTGTCGGAAGAGGCTAATCATCAGGTTGTCAAAGCATATAGCCCAATGGCTGCCACCAGCCCACCCTGGATCCCTTGCTGGCCAATGTATATCAGGCCAGCCCATTTCGACTTGCCGTGCACTGACCGGTGGACCCAGTCAGCAGCAAGCCAAGCAGTTTAATGCCTTGCTCGGGGCTCGGGGTAGAGTCGCTAGGTACACATTAGTTCCCAGCTATTCCAAGCCCCGGCCGGCAGCAACAACATTGCATCCACTGTCGGCTCCCACACCACACCATATCAAAGTGTGCACTATCATACAACGATTACGATTACGATTACATCATGGCCCACAAAGGGGGCGCCCGTACGGAGCCAACCTAGGCTCCATGGGCAGAAATACTGGAACCTGGTCCATCAGAAGTGAATGTCTCAGCAATATCACCTCTTGGTCCAGAAGAAAAGGTATCGAAAATACGACCTTGCCATTCATCCCCGAATAATGACAAATCAAAGTAAGGATTATAGTCCTCACATTCCTCCGACCTCCGAAATTCCATGCATTCATAAACAAACTTTGCAACTTGGAAACTTGGCTCTTGGTCCATGAACAATCTCACGTTGTCTGAATTATGCTTCATTGTACTAGAAGCTTCCTGGCAACCTCCAAACTGTGCAAACAAAACGGTATTATACTTCTCACGAATTCTATCATATGCTGGGCATTCAAAAACAATGATAAATGTATCCGCTAGGTTTTTACCACAATGCAGTTTCTGTACAATTGGTTCCATCAATGGAGCATTAACTGACATGCATTCCCACTAAGCACTCAATGAAGACCCCTGATTCCATGCAGTTCAGTACAACACTGCCTTGTCCTTTTCCTGGGAGCCACCCATCCTCTGTCCACCTTGTATACCTTTTTCATGAGCTAAGTTGTCAACAAAGACACAAAAAACAGCACTTGTGAGATCACCTTCCCCAGCAAGCACCCAATCACGGCCTGAAAGGTCGTCCAGGGTCCTCCCACCACCACCCTGGCACCTCCTTCAGAGCAGCAATATGATCAGGGGCAAGCTCGCCCTGCCTTTTACGCTTGCGGCAATTACTCACCCACTTCCCCAGGTGCAATTCCGAAGGCTCACCCCCAACTTCTTTCTGTGTGGGCAACCGGTTCTGAGCTTGCACAAAGCTTCTGAGAGTACAAATGCCTAAATCAAAAGGAATCCTTGTGCATCGCCTTTCTACCTTCTTCCAAACCCAGGATGGAACAGCCTCACAGGCTGCAATCATGTCTGATGACAGGAGACCCCTTTGATAAGCCCTGCGTGTAGAAGTTAACCATATCCCAACTCTCATGCCATCCCAAGTTTCAAGCTTTTTTGGAAGACGGCCATTAGCCTGCTCAAATTCCCTCACCATGTCGAGCCAGTCTTCAGCTGCAACGTGGACCTTTATTTGCCAAATCCAGCCAGGCACCTCCTCACACGCAGCAGTATGACCAGCACTAAGGCTCCCTTGGTGATATGCATATCGACGGCTGCGTATCCAAGATCCAATCTTCACCCCATCACCATCTACCTCCGTGGTTGATGGTAGCCTTCCTTTCTGCTGCTGAAAGCTCTTCACACGGGCCAGCATTTCCTGAAAGGAGCGCTGCTGGACGTGACGCACCCTCCACACCTCCCCCAGTGCCTCATCCAGAGCAGCAGCCATCTCAGGGGGGAGGGTGCCACGCTCATACTGTTTTCGTTTAGATTGGACCCAATGGCGCAACAAGATCTTGCTTTTGGGGTTGCAGTAGGAGTGAGTAGGCAGCCGCCCGTGAACAGCAACGTACGTCTTCAACTCTTCCACTCTCTCTTGAAAAGCCTTCCACTTAGCTGCCTGCTTTTCAAAAGCTTCCCCATGCTTCCCCTCCCCAGGATCTCCTGGCTGCCGCTGCTGATCCTGCTGGTCCTGCCGTTGCTGATACTGCTGGGTTGCGGAGCTAACTGAGCGGCTGCACTGCAGAGGTAGAGGTGGTAATGTTGAGACCCGGGAGGTAGAGGAGTACAGGAACACTGCCTGCAGCTGATGGAGGGAGGCATGGCATTTCTGTGAGCTGAAGGTTGTGCCATGGTGCACAGCTGGAACCGTTGCTACCAAGGCTGCTGCTGGTGGCGGTTGTTTGGTTTGTTTGGTTACTGCTGTGGCAGAGATTGCTGCAGCTGCTCTGAGTTGACCACTCAGCTGGGGATCACGAGCTCCTGTGTCTCGCTTCAGAAGGCTGCAAATATATCTATATGCTGGTGATACTGCTTCTACTGCTGGTGGGGTCTCCAAGGAGCGTCTTACTGCTAGCAGCTCCCATGTTGCTTCTGAAAAAGGGGTCAAGGACAACACCCTGGTCAGCGCTGCAGTCCCTGTGAGGCAGCCCAGCAGGTGATCAGTAAGACGAGTAAGCGGGCATACATTTTAAACCATCACGTACCGCGGATAGTGAAGCCCTAATCCCCAAAATCAGCAGGGCGTCCTCAGCACCTCACCTCGAGTCGACACCACAGCAAGCATTAGGTTTACTCCTCGTTGTCCAGCGACTTAGGCGCTGCCAGATAGGTTTCCTACACCAAGCCCTTTTTCGGCGCTATGTATTGCTGGCATGCAACGGACCTATCGAGGGCCAGAGGCCTTCGACCGAAGCCGGTAGCAATGTGCACCAGCCAAGCAGGCGCTCTACTATCCGATGATGAACGTCAGGGCGGTGCTGGCTTGATTGCTGTAGCATTCTTCCAGCAGTTTCAGGGCACACATGCGCTTGCAAGATGATCGACTGAGGCAGTACTGCACTACTGCACTCACTCCGGTGACGAACAGACTGGAGATGTCTCGACATGCCATGCTAACGGTTAGTTCGACAATGCCTGACAGCAGCTCTCTGTATTATATTGTTGTAGGCGCTTCATCTCATACACATACTCTCTCACCGCCCCAGGGGTTATGTCCATCAGCACAGCCCTGCCTCGTAGATCAACGCCCTGGTCAAACTTTGCCACCACATCCCCCAGTACCATGGGGACAAGGCGATGTCCTTGCAACAACAAGGATGGAACGACAGCCGCCATTAAGCAACGATCAAGGCAGAAGATGGTTTAGCCCCCTGTACATACAACAACCATGGGGCCTGCAGCACCAAGAACAACTAGGACCTGAGTTTTTGCAAGATGACCCTACCCATACGACAGATTTCCAGAGTCCCAACTAGCCCAAGAGAATGTACAACATACAGGAGAACATCAGTGAGCAAGCACAAAAGCCTGCAGTGAGCAACCACTGCAGGGTAGCACACACCAAAACAGCAGCTGGTCAATCAGCAGCCCAGACCTGCCGGTGGTGCCAGGATGCTTCCTGCAGATGAGTGTGCAGTGACTTACCCAGCCGGGCATAAAAAACACAGAATGCCCTGCTTTGCAGATATTCCTGAAAAGCCTCTATATAGGGTGTCTGCAGACCCCTCAGTACGAAGGTGCAAACCAAGATCTTGTACAAGCTCTACCATGCGCCCATAATTATGGCTGAAAGCTTCATGCTCATGCCTGTCAGATGATCACATAGAACCAGAGTGAAACTAACACTAACAAAACCTAACAGGGTGCAGGGGTGCAGCAGCCGCAGTGGAGTTGCTAGGTACACATTTGCCAGCTATCCCAAGTCCTGGCAGCCGACAGCATTGCATCCAATGGCGACTCCCACACCACATCAATATCAAAAGACGTGCGATACCTTAGAAACAAATAAATGCACTCTAGAGCCACATGATTAACATCCAGACCACCAGCAGCAACTCCCTATCCCCCCAGCAACAGACGGCAATGCAAATATGCAGTATGTATGCCTTGACAGAAATACCAAACCGTGTAACCAAATCAGCAGAATACTTACAGAAAACACCGAGCCCTCGCCCTCACACTAAGCATGTGCCTGTCAGAGTCCAGTATGCCCACAGCATACCTGGCCATACAGTGTGTGCCAGCTGTGCAGAGGTATATAGCACTGTGATGGCACATAATGTCATGTCTCACAGCACAGACAATGAACATGTCTTCTGCTTCAACATCTAACCCCCCTTTAGTACAAAGCATGCAATGGCTGCTAGAGCTGGTCTGCCCACTGGCAAACAACATCTAAGGTGTCTTTCTGACAGTTGGGCGACACGCTTAAACACTTGCATTACTTGCACACAAACATCCAGGTCCCACAACGGCCAGATGGTTGCTAGGTCTGTACCACGAGAAGGTTGCTAGGCCCTGCCCTACCCAAACCTACAGTGCAGGGCCTCATACTTCTCTGTAGAGACTGATACAGCCTCCCAGCATGAGATCATATCCTAATACATCCTGTCAACTAGTACAGTCTGAAGGGCCTGGGGCACTCCCACCACCACCCCGGCACCCCCTCCAAGGCAGCAATCTGATCAGGGCTCAGCTTGCCCTCTTTCTTGCGCCGGCGGCATGTGCTGATCCAGTTGCCTAGGTGCAGTCTTTCTGGTTCATCACCCACTTGAAGTGTACTGGGCACTCCACCATGAGCCTCTACAAATTGTTTGAGAGCACCAAGGCCTACGTCAAAGGGGATCTTATGACACCGCTTCGAGTGCATAGCCCAGACCCACCCCGGCAGATCCTCACAAGATCCAATCTGCTCCTGCGATAGCAGACCTAGCTTATAGCTTTGCCTCTTGTGGCTCACCCACTTGCCAACCCTCATGCCATCCCATGTCTCTATGACTCTCGGCAGACGGCCATTAGCCTTCTCAAATTCCCATATCTTCTCCAGCCAAACCTCATCGGCAGTGTTCACCATCAACCTCCAGGCCCACCCAGGCAACGCCTCAAGGGCTGCAATACGCTCTGCCCCTAGCTTACCACTTTTATAGGCTACACGCTGCCTATTGATCCAGTGGCCAATCTTCACCCCATCAGCATCTCCCTCTAGGTGATGTGGAAGCCTCCCTCTGCTCTGCTGAAAAGCCTTCATGCGCTCCAGCGTCTCTTTAAAGGAGCCCCGGTGAAGGTGACGCGCCCTCCACACCTCCCCCAGTGCCTCATCCAGAGCAGCAGCCATCTCAGGGGGAAGGGTGCCACGCTCATATTGCTGCCGCTTAGATTGAACCCACTTGCGCAAAGAAATCTTGCTTTTGGGGCTCCGGTAGGGATCAGCTGGCAGCCGGCCGTGAACAGCAACGTACATCTTCACCTCGTCTAGCCTCTCCTGAAAAGCCTTCCACTTAGCTGCTTGCTTCACGGAACCTTTGCCATGCCTTCCCTCCCCAGCATCCCCCGGCTGTCGCTGCTGATCCTGGTGGTCCTGCTGCTGACAGTAGTGCTGGGTTGTGAAGCTTATTGAGCGGCTGAGCTGCAGTTGTAGAGGTGGAAAGGCTGAAACCCAGGAGGTAGGGGAGCACAGGAACACTGCCTGCAGCTGATGGAGGGAGGCATGGCATTGCTGTGAGCTGAAGGTTGTGCCGTGGTGCAGGCCCGCAACCGCTGCTATTGATGCTGCTGCTCGTGGTGGTTTTTTGGTTTGTTCGCTTGGTGCTGTGGCCGAGATTGCTGCAGCTGCTCTGAGTTGACCACTCAGCTGGGGATCAGGAGCTCCTGTGCCTTGCTTGAGAAGGCTGCAGATATATCTATATGCTGGTGATACTGCTGCTGCTGCTGGTGGGGCCTTCAAGGAGCTTGTTACTGTTAGCAGCTGCCGTGTTGGTTCTGGAGAAATAGTTGAGGACAGCACCCTGGCCAGCGCTGCAGTCCCTGTGAGGCAGCCCAGCTGGTATCAGCAAAGAGGGACATGGTATACCCAGTTGGAGATCATCACGTCCAGTGTATTAAAGCCATATTGTCCCAGGGACAGCAGGGATCCTCAGCTCACCTCGAATCGAGAACAGTCTAGCAAGCATCCGCTTTACTTCCCGTGAACCAGGGACTTAGAGTATGTAAAACAGGTTCCATACAATGAGTAACGTTACGAATCTATAACTCTAATGCAAGTCAGCTGGACTGCAATCGGGTACGTCGAGGTCCAGAGACCGAGGCCGATAGCAATGCACACCAGCCCAGCCGTCCCTCTGCGTTTCGAAGATGGGCGTCATGCGCCATGTGAGCTGGATAAATGTAGCAATCGTCTAGCGAATCAGGGCACACATGTGGCTTGCAACAATGGTCGAGGAGCCAGTACTGCACTCACTTCGGTGACGAAGTTACTGCAGATGGGCTGCTGGCGTTCAGTTATCTGATTATCTGCACGATGCCTGGCAGCAGCTCCTCAGATGGTATCGTTGTGCCGCTTCACCTCAGGCCAATGTTTTCGAACTGCCCGAAGCAGCTAATATCATCAGCACAGTCCTGCCAGATAGATCAACCGTCTGGTCAAGACATCTGCCACCCCAGCACCATGAACTACTTTCTGCAACCACCTTACCCCATCCGACAATATACGATAAGATAACAGCAGATTAGCCTGAGAGTGTCACACAAAGCAGATCCTGGATTGCACCCCAAAACCAGTCTTTGTTCAAATAGTCCTGACCCGCACGAGAGACAGGTGGCATGCTCTGCTCTATATATTGCTTATGCAAATACTAGCAGTGCATATTAACTTTTTGAATAATACCATCCTCACCAAAAAGTTGTAGACCAAGCCAGCAAACCTACCCTAGCCTTGGGTGCGCGGGGCACTCCCACCACCGCCCTGGCAGCGTCTCAACAGCAGCAATCTGACCAGGGGTCAAATGGGCTGTCCTCCATGTGCGCCAACCCATGTGTATATGCTCACAACAAGCTTGGGCATGATCTGGATCATATTGCAAACACAAGATGGCAACATGTCTGTAGCAAGACAAGCAGACAAAGTACATACAACAGGCTGCCAATATCATCACCCCTCAGCTCAAGGCAGCATCTGCAGCTCTCACACCAGTGCATCAGCACCCTTAATATCTGCCCAATGAAGACAGTTGTAATCCTACGCTTTGAGCAATCTCACCCATACAGTGAGGCTTACGAGACAACAGATGCAACCATTTATCAAGCCCAACCTGCCCATTAAGGAAACATCGGCTCCTAGGCATGCAGCATGTGCAGCACCATGCATCACACTGTGATAGGTTCCGTGCATGACCAATATGCCTCACTTTTACAGTGGCTGGCAGGCCTACAGGCCTGCAAATGGTACTACGGCAGCTTCAAACAAAACCTGCCTATGAGGGGGCTGTCGGTAATTACCTGCCTGAGTGATTTGAACTCAATTTTTAGCACCAGTCAGTGCAGTAAGTGCATCCGAACACTGACACATGCATCCTTCGACAAAGGGACCCTTGAAAGGAGCAGAGACTCCCTTGCTTAGACTTCATTAGCACTCAGAGATGCATGGACAAACACTCTTCAGCTTACCTCACAATCAAGTACCCCTGGCTGCTGCTTGGAGATATGACCATGCGCTGCTGCTGCTGAATTGCAACCATCTATACTCTCCCAAATTCATGGTCTTGGAGTGTCACACAATGTCCAGCTTCTGGCAGAGAATGCACATCAGCTACACTGTTGGGCATCATGGCACCCTTTAAATCACCAGGCAGTTCTCATCTGTCACCCTGGCGATAAACGAGCAAGCTCTGCATGCAACAGACCAATGCCTGACTATGCCATGAGAACTATGACAGAATCAGAGCAATACAACAGGTCAGTGGTGGAAACAATGCCTCCGACTCAGCCCCGCACAAGGTCAACACATAGAACAACGAACCAGAGCTCCTAGGTGGCCCTAGACCATAGCACCACGCAGCCTATATCAACAGCATGATGTGAGAGCCTTTTAGTGGTAAGAGCACTGTATGTACAAGGGCCGCTAATGAAGAGACATCCCACCGGTACCAAGCAGATCATGTCACAACCGCTGGATGCAACATTGCCTGCCAAGCCAACGACACATGCCCACAGAACCCACGACAGGGACCACTTTTCTGCATACACGAAGCCATGCCTACTAGGCTGAGCTCATGCGAGTTGCTCCCTATACAATGCAGAAAAACCCCAAGAGAACCCCAAGTGAATCCCCAGCTGTCTGCTAATGCTTTAAAATGTCATATTCTGATACAACCCTCCTTCCACCCAACAAGATCAAACTCCAGCCGATCATCCAGGGTGGCCCATACAACAACAGAGCACACCTTGAGTAGTCATCGCTGGCTCTACCCACCTAGCCAGCAACTACCGCCGATGGCCTGGATGCAGGTTTGGGGCGCTCCCACCACCACCCTGACACCTTTTCCAAGGCAGCAATCTGATCAGGGGTCAACTGGCCTTTCCTCTTGCGGCTACGGCATGATTTAACCCACACTCCAAGATGCAGTTCCAAGGGCTTACCACCAACCTCAGATCGATGCGGCAGTTGCCCTTGAGCCTGTACAAAAGCCTTGAGCGCAGAGAGGCCTAGATCAAATGGAATAATTTGACTCCGCCTTTGGTTCACCTTCCATGCCCAACCCGGGGTAGCCTCAAGAGCAGCAATGCGATCAGCAGGCATCAGCTTCTTCCGGTAAGCCGTGCGCTGCGAGTGAATCCACTCACCAAGCTTCACCCCATCACCATCTACCTCATTCCGTTTTGGAGCCCTCCCCTTAACCTGCTGAAACGACTTCAATCGATCCAACCTATCTTCCCAAGAAATCGTTTGCACCCCCCAGGACCAGCCAGGCACTGCCTCAAGGGCCGTGATACGCTCAGCAGCCAGCTTGCCTGAATGGTATGCCGCTCGCTGGTTGCCAATCCATCAGCCAAGCCTCACCCCATCAGCATCCACCTCCCTCGTCTTTGGAAACCTGCCTGTGCTCTGCTGAAACGCCTCGATCCGGCGTAGCATATCCTGGAGTGAGTGCCGGCGATACTTCTGGTGCTGCTGTTGGTCCTGCTGGACTGTGCAGGTGATGGAACAACTGCGGCGGAGGCGAGATGGTAGGGGAAGGGGCGCAGGGCGGTACATGAGGGGGATCTGCAGCTGCTGGAGGGGAACATGGGACCCTCGGGGGCTGAGATGGGCCACATGATGATGATGAAAAGCAGCTGCTGGATGTAACCGTGTGTACATTTTGCACTGAACCACAAAGCTGTGGGCCTGCTCTGATCCGGCTAACAAGCTGCTGCTAAGTGCCCTCCCTGTACAATGTTGCGCAATCTGACAGGTGTAGCTGCTGTTTGTTGCTGTTGCTGCTATTGGCATCTAAGACATTGGGAGGGCTGCTGCTGCTGGTCCTGGTGCTGCCGATTTTGGGTTGCTGAGGCTGGTCTGCTTAAGCAGGTCACTCTAGCAAGCAAAGCAGTCCCTGAACAACAAGGAGCATGCAGTGGGTTTCAGGAGGTCAGCAGCGCAGCCAAGGCTCAGCCCGAGAATATGTGCGCTTTCCAAGGTGTCGAGTGGCCTAATGCAGGCATTAGCATGAAAGCATTACCTTGAAAGTAGATTACAGCGAGCATAAGCCCCCACGAAAAGACAAGCAGCTGTGATCGTAGCAGGAGCTTCTTCCTCTGGGACCGATGCAAGAGCAGGCTGGACAGAGAGTCGAAGCAATCAGAGCTTAATATGTACGATCCTCCCGTATGACTATCTATTGCGAAAGAACAGTGCAGAAGGCTAAGGGACCAGTGAAATGTCAAGGGGCGTACAGGCCGCAGTACGCAAAGGGGATACCGAGCATGATCGCAAGGCAGAGACAGGTCGACAGCTGTCTATTTAGGCCAGTCCACTGTCAGCTCATCATAGATGGTAAAGTGGCCCTCAAGAGGACACCCGACCGGGCAGGCGGGCACTCCGTTGCCGGCACTTTCAAAGTTCACTCACTGGCCAACAAATACGCTGGACAGGTATGACTGGCAAGCGCCCTTATCTGGCCTGCGTCTATGCTACCTAATACCACTGGTCCTCTTCTCTGTGTGAATGGTCTGGCAAGCAACACATGGGGGCACCACTGTGATCTGACTCTGACTCGAACATATCCAGACATTGGGAGAAGCCAGACGTCTGGTAACTCCATCACATCAGACATTCAGTACTACCAAAGCGGTGGCAGGACACCAAAGCGGTGTAAATACGCCGCCCAGCCTGCCGTGCTGTACCTGACATGACACACGTACCTCACTCCTGAGTGTCCGGTAATCATCCATCAGATATGGAATGTGTCTTGCATGTAAATTGCGCCTCCACGGAGCTGCATGACACCTCAACCTTTACGGTTGGGCCAAACCATAAGCCACAGACTCATGGTCGAACTACCCCAATTGGCTCCCCTGTTACAGGAGTCCTGCACTGCAAGGTCGGTGGCCCTCTGGATATGATATAACTGGACTCAATGGTATGTCATGCACACCACAGCATCAGTCTCATCAGACATGGCAACCTCCTTTCTCAGTATGCAGCCTACACTGACAAAGAGCCCTTTCCAATCTGCTAAACCCAGTGCATCTGACCAAATCTTTATGAAACTGCTCCTGAAATGCAGGAAAGACAGCTGGCATGCTGTGGTCAATATGTGTCAAGCAGAAAACAATACAAGTATTGTACACTCATAGAAACCAGTTGCACAAAACCATCTTCCCCAACCTGGTGAAGACCACGCCAGCAACTCTACCTAGATATGGGGCACCCCTCCCACCACTACTGATCCTAACAGCTCAGTCTCAAGAGCAGCAATCTGATCAGACTTCAGGTGTCCTTGCCTCCATGCGACCAACCTAGACTGAAGCTGTGATGACAACACGCTGGGCATGAGCAAGACCATGTTGCAAACACAAGATGGTACAATGCCTGCAGCATCACAAGAAGACATGGGACTAGTAACATGCTGCCAATGCCATCACCTTTAGCTCCCGCACCAGAGGATCAAAACAAACAAAACAAACAAACATCTTTAACGTCCGGTCCAAGACCTGAAATCGAAATGACTCAACAGACGGCCTTGCAGCGTGACAGTGTTGCCCAATTGATCAGCATGCCAACACGTATCCCTACAGAGTGACAACGCATAAGCCTTCAGCAATCTTGCTCATGCAATCATAGTGTACAAGAGATGCAATCATATGTCCGTAGTGCTGCAACCTGCCAATGACCATCTCCATTACAAAATAATCTGCCCCATAGGCATGCAGCATGTGCAGCACTATGTACCACACACAGTTAGGTCCTTAGATCTCACATTGAACGGTTCAGTGCATGACCACCATGCCCTATTTTTAGCGTGGCTGGCAGGCCAACAGGGTGGCAGATGGTGCCAACATTCTCAGCTTGAGACAGCACCCTGCCAATCGGCTGTACCTTCCTGCTTTCAGTTGTCCCTGAGGACCTGAGCGGACACCAAGCATGATAAGAACCAACCGGTGCATTATTACCACCTAAATGCACCCACAGACAACAAGCATAATTCATTCCATCATGTCTACGTAACGTTGTCACTGCAAGGTACTACTTTCCTATAATGCAAGTAAGGTACATCCTACCATGAACTCTCCATTTTCTAAAGCTGATGAAAGGACACCTATGAGTAGCTGGACGGAACTTAGTGAGCACCCATCGTAGTGAGTCCACCTGCTTCTGATCCAACGGCAATGCAGGTCCGGCTGTCACCAAGCTTGCACACAGCACACAGCAGCTAGAGCAGTACACATGTTTAGCCCAAAACCCTGCCACAGTCACCATAGCCTGAAGGGCCTGGGGCACTCCCACCACCACCCAGGCACACCCTCCAAGGCAGCAATCTGATCAGGGGGCAATTGGCCTTTCCTCTTGTGGCTACGGCATCTCGTAACCCACTGGCCCAAATGCAGTTCCAAGGGCTTGTCACCAACCTCACATTGAGACGGCAGTCGCCCATGAGCCTCTACAAAAGCCTTGAGCACAGAGAGGCCTAGATCAAAGGCAATTCTATTAGTGCGCCTATGCTTCACCTACAATGGTTTACTATAAACCTACCGGATTGTCACCTAGAGAGTGCGAGTGTGTATGTGGTGCCTTGCGTGTGAAGTGCGAGTGGCACATGAGTGACATGATGTCGTAATGGTGTGGTTTCTTCCTTGGACAGCATGCAAACTGAACATATATAAGCAAGGTAGCAGCATGGGCGGAGTTCAGCTTTGGATGTGAACTCCAGCGCATGGGCATGGTTCAGTTGTTGCAATTGTGTTGTGTGTTTTGCCCATGCCGATACGCTTTTGATTGTGTGCTAGCCTTTGAACAAGCTCTTCTGGGCAGTGAGGTGCTTCCTGCACCGGCGCTGCCCAGAGGGTCTTACACTTGGCTCACCCAAAGCCGCCTTGTGTCTGTTGATCGTGAGATCCTACTTCAGTTACCGCTTCAAGAAGGGCCTCTACACTGGCGGAGGCGCCCGACTTGGTGAAGCTCTTCTCTTGGCTGCCAGAAGGAAGTTGGTGGTGCCTGTGACGCGTGCACCTTCCTTGGCATTTCTCGTTGCTTGCTTCTGCTTCGTGGTTGTCCAGACCTAGCTGCCGGTTGTACCGCTGTCAGCAGAGGGAGTGCAGACTACCTTCCTTTCGCGTCCTAGGTCCTACCGCAGAAGACAGAACAAGCGAGCCTCCCTCAAGTTTCCTGTTGGTTCCAATGTGTGCTGGCGTTGGTTCGGCGCTGGTGAATGCGCAAGACCTGGTTGCTGCTTCTCGCATGAATTGCGCAGCATTACAGGTGAAGATGGCTATGTACAGCTACGAGGGAGTGCTCTGTGTGGGCTATCAGCCAAACCTGGTGCGACTGGTTGTCTAACTGCTACAAGCGTGCAAGAAGGTTCTGGCTCTGGGTCTTGCAGTCGGCTGATTGTGGACAACCCCTGCAACGATGGCGTGGGCGCTGGCCCTGCTTCTGGCTCGTCTAGCATTCGCGGTGCTGTTGTATCTTCAAGTGTGAATGCACATGGCACATGTGGCGTTGCTCTATCTTCAAGTGTGAATTCACTCGGCACATGTGGTGCTTTGGCCTGCCGCCAATGGCATGGAAGACTGTGCAAGGCTTCAACCTCTGACTTCACTAATGGCACTTGTGGTGCAACAGTATCAGATCTGCGTGGACGTGTGGCTTGTATTGAGAAGTTTCAAGGCATGGTTGAGGCATCCTTCAATACTGACATCTTGGAGGGTCCATGCAATGCATCTGGTACATGTATTGTGTTGGTGTCTGAAGGCCCATGTAAGGGTTCTGATGCTCATGCTGTTTTGTTGTCTGAGAGCCCCTGCAAGGCTTCTGATGCTCATGCTGTTTTGTCGTCTAAGAGCCCAAACAAGGCTTCTTATGCTCATGCTGTCTTGTTGTCTGAGAGCCCCTGCAAGGCTTCTGATGCTCATGCTGTTTCGTTGTCTAAGAGCCCAAACAAGGCTTCTTATGCTCATGCTGTTTTGTTGACTGAGAGCCCCTGCAAGGCTTCTGATGCTCATGTTGTTTTGATATCTGAGAGCCCAAACAAGGCTTCTTATGCTCATGCTGTTTTGTTGTCTGAGAGCCCCTGCAAGGCTTCTGATGCACATGCTGTTTTGTTGTCTGAGAGCCCAAACAAGGCTTCTGATGCTCATGCTCTTTTGTTGTCTGAGAGCCCCTGCAAGGCTTCTGATGCAAATGCTGTTTTGTTGTCTAAGAGCCCAAACAAGGCTTCTTATGCTCATGCTGTTTTGTTGACTGAGAGCCCCTGCAAGGCTTCTGATGCTCATGTTGTGTTGTTCTCTGAGAGCCCAAACAAGGCTTCTTATGCTCATGCTCTTTTGTTGTCTGAGAGCCCCTGCAAGGCTTCTGATGCACATGCTGTTTTGTTGTCTGAGAGCCCAGACAAGGCTTCTGATGCTCATGCTCTTTTGTTGTCTGAGAGCCTCTGCAAGGCTTCTGATGCAAATGGTGTTTTGTTGTCTAAGAGCCCAAACAAGGCTTCTTATGCTCATGCTGTTTTGTTGACTGAGAGCCCCTGCAAGGCTTCTGATGCTCATGTTGTTTTGTTGTCTGAGAGCCCAAACAAGGCTTCTTATGCTCATGCTGTTTTGTTGTCTGAGAGCCCCTGCAAGGCTTCTGATGCAAATGCTGTTTTGTTGTCTAAGAGCCCAAACAAGGCTTCTTATGCTCATGCTGTTTTGTTGTCTGAGAGCCCCTGCAAGGCTTCTGATGATCATGTTGTTTTGATGTTTGAGAGCCCAAACAAGGCTTTTGATGCTCATGCTGTTTTGTTGTCTGAGAGCCCCTGCAAGGCGTCTGATGCTATTGACATGCTGTCTGGGAGCCCATCCAGGGGTTCTGATGCTTCTGTCATGATGCCTGGTTCTCTTGGTTGGGAGCAAGTGGCTCTATGCAAGGGTCATGAGAGCTTTAATGATGATGCTGCATTGATGGCTGGCTATCTGTGGGGTGTCTCTTGCAAGCCTGGTGTGTCAGGTGTTGACATGAGCAAGTTGGCACCATCAGCACTAGCAGCATGGCTTACTGCTGAACCTGTTTTGTCGAGTTCGCATCCGTGCCGGGTGCAAGCAGCGTCTAGTGCGACTACAGCACTTCGTCTGCCTGAGTGGTGGAAATTGCTGCCACCTGCTGTCGTATCAACGATTCTTGAAGCAAAAAGTCAATGGCCTCTGGGTCACATGGCATGGATAGCTGCAGGGTTTGATACTGATGAGGACTGGGAGTTTTTGTCATATGTGCTGCAACATGGAGCACCCATGTGTGCCTTAGATGAAGTACCAGCGCCTTTTGCTGTGCCAAATTATAAATCTTTTGATGATAATTTTGGCGCTGCTTTTGAGATTTTGAAGGAGGAGATAGCAATGGGTTACCTCATTTCCCCTCCGAAAGGGTGTGCTGCGCTCTTTTTGCATCCAATGGGTTGTGTCCCTAAAAAGTCTGGATCTGTCCGTATCATCCATGACTTCTCTGCGCCATGTGGGCGGTCTGTGAATGATGCCCAGAAGTACTGGTATCGCCAGTTTTCTGTGGTGGATCAATTCTCAGCTGGTTTGACACCAGGCTGCTTCATTGGAAGACTGGACATTAAAGCCTATTACAGGCATTTTGGCATAGATCCTCTGTTCTGGCCCTTGCAAGGGTTGTCTGTCAATGGCCGTTCATACTTTGACACACGTATGAACTTTGGCATGCGTAATGCTCCTGAGATAGCAGAACGATTCAGCTCTGCGCTGGTCCGAGATGCACGTCTGCATGGCATCAAGAACTGTATGGCAGTGGTTGATGATTTTACAGTTAATCATCCGTCACAATCCATGTGTTGTGCACAGTGGATGTGGCTTTGCAACCGATTGCGAAGCTTGGGGTTTGAATTGTCAGAAGGCCCTGGGAAAACAGAAGAACCAGCGCAAGTGTCTACTGTGCTGGGCTTGGTGTTTGACACTGTGGAAATGACTGTAGGCTTGGATGATGCTAAGCTACAAAAGCTGCGCACCTCTGTTGCGGCAGTTGCCAAGTGTAAGAAGGTGCAACGGCGCCAACTTGAATCATTGGTGGTTTTTCTGTTGTGGGTGTCGCGGGTTGTATTTGCGGGCAGGTCATTCTGTCACCATTTGAAAGTCGCTGCACGTTCTGTAGCCCGGCCTGGTCATTGGGTATACATCAATGCTCAGTGCAGGCGGGAGTTGAATTGGTGGTGCACTGTTGCACCTATGCTGAATGGCAAGTACCCAATCTTGCCTCCAGTTCCTGCATTGTGGAAAGATGTCCAGGTGGATGCATCCACCACCGGGGGGCCTGGGGGCCAACCATGCATTGGCATTTGGATGGAAGGGGCATATGTATCTTTGTCATATGATCAGCTTTCATCTATGTTTACTGATTGTCCACCTTGTGTTGCCCACATCAACACATGGGAGCTTTATGCTGTACTGGTCTGTGTACGTTTGTTTGATGATTACATGGCTGGTGGCCATTGGCGAGTCCGCACAGATAGTGCTTCTGTTGAAGGGTGGCTCATGCGGGGTGAATGCCGCGACAGCATTCGTCATGAGTATGTTGCTGAGATGGCTGCATCATCAGTGTCCAAATACTTTCGCCTTACAGCTAAGCATATTGCTGGCGCCAAGAACTGCATGGCTGATGCGTTGTCTCGCTGTAACTTTGAGGAGGTGCAGTCACTTTTGTTGAAATGGAAAGCAGCCAAGTCTGATGTATGGCACACTGCTTAGCTTGTCCCGTTGTGTAGGTGTTGTTTACTTGGTTTGTGGATGATCCAATCTGTGGATGTCATGTCAACACATGGAAGTGCATGCAACTTCGTATGTTGGTAGCTGCCTGACTAGCAGATGTTTTGAGTGGCGGACATTGGCGGATGCGCACAGACAATGTGTATATGGTCGCATGGTACATGTCTTGGTCCTTGCTTGCCGCTTCATGATGCGGCACACTGCAGTGTCGAGTTCTATGTGAATGGCAGCAGTACATGGATGTAGTTAGGAATTGGTGTAGGTGGGGTTTATTACGATTACGATTACATCATGGCCCCTCAAAGGGGGCGCCCGTACGGAGCCAACCTAGGCTCCATGGGCAGAAATACTGGAACCTGGTCCATCAGAAGTGAATGTCTCAGCAATATCACCTCTTGGTCCAGAAGAAAAGGTATCGAAAATACGACCTTGCCATTCATCCCCGAATAATGACAAATCAAAGTAAGGATTATAGTCCTCACATTCCTCCGACCTCCGAAATTCCATGCATTCATAAACAAACTTTGCAACTTGGAAACTTGGCTCTTGGTCCATGAACAATCTCACGTTGTCTGAATTATGCTTCATTGTACTAGAAGCTTCCTGGCAACCTCCAAACTGTGCAAACAAAACGGTATTATACTTCTCACGAATTCTATCATATGCTGGGCATTCAAAAAGAAAGTGTACCTCGTCCTCAACCACTGTGCAAGAACATTTTGAACATACACGATGCTGCCTTGGCAGTTTGGGACGAGCCCACCTCCCAGTTTCAATAGCAAGATGGTGTGCACCAGTACGAAACCGCATTAACTGTTTCACATAAGTAAACGGGATACCTGATGTGTGCCTGATATACCTTGGCATACCCTGAGGATAGCCAGCCTCTAACTCCTCCTGAGGGATGTCTCCCGTCATAAACCACGAATGATATGTGGAAAGCTTGATCAAATTTGAGCTGACAGATTGCCTGGGGTTTGCATATGCGGCCACCTTGTCCCATGGCTCTTGCAACATGGTATCCCAAGTACCCCACACTTTAAGCCATGGAATAGCTGCAAGTTTATCATTGTCCGGCTCAGCTAGGCCATTTGTTGCCAGAAACTCTGCAATGGTCCCATCTGCGTCTCTACCCTGAGAAAGAGAGCGTACTGTATGCATAAACCGTCCAGCCCAGCTCTTAGGAGCAGAACCAACCCCCTCGCCTGCGTAAGATGCCAAAGATTCACGCACAGCCATGCCCAATAGGCTATCAGAGGGCACTTTGCCAAGCCTACGCCATAGATCAATAGAGGCTCGTAACCAACCCTTTGCCACTGGATTCATGCACATCTCCTTATGCACCACAGTTGTTGGCACAGACTTCCTCAACTTCCCCAGCTGCCTTAAAAATATGCTTTGAATCTTTTGAAGCTCATTGTCCCATAGCTTGTCCAGCGTATCACAAGAGAACAGCAGATCCGGTCCCCATACCTCACTACAATACTCCATGATTGGCACAACCAGGCAAGAGAACATCCGTAACTTGATAGAAATATCAGTGATCCCTGCTAGCTTAAATCTTGGGAACAGAGCCCACATTGCTTTACGAGCCGCCGTGGCCAGAGATTCAATAGCGCATGACATACCTTTTGTCTCATGCAGAATAATGCCCAGGTAACGGAACTCAACGGAGCGTTGGACAGTCTCCCCGTTGTATAGCCATTGGTCCGGCACCTCTGGGGTATTGGCCTTGCGAAACACCACAATTTCTGTTTTGCGGACATTTACCTCCATACCTTTAGCTGAGCAAAACTGGTGTAAAACATCCAGCATCTGTTGCAACTCCATAGGATTGTGTGTCAACAAGACCATGTCATCAGCATACAACAACATTTGAACTAACTTTCGGCCCATTTGCACTCCCACATTGGGTAGCCTCTGGCGTAACCATGACTCAAACTCGTCTATGAAAAGACCAAAAAGGAGTGGAGACAGGGGGTCGCCCTGCTTCACTCCACATGTGCTGGGAATAGCATCGCCCACTGTGCCATGCAGCTTGGGTACCAGCGGAACAGACCAGTACATTTGTATGATGGCTTGCAACATACGACCATGAACCCCTAGTTCAGCCAACCTTTGTATCAAGTAGTCTCTGCGTACTCTATCGAATGCCTTCCGGAAATCCACAAAGCAGCAATAGAGAACCTTTCTGCTCTTCTGCGTAGATTCAATGAGATGCCGAAGCACAAACACATGGTCAACAGTACTCTTCCCGGCCCTAAAACCTGCTTGTCCCTCTGCTCTCCAACCATTCTTTTCTGCACAAACAGACAACCGCGTGTCCAAGATGACAGCATACAACTTGCCTAGAACCGATCCAACAGCAATGGCTCTATAATTGTCCAGGTTGGCTGCATCGCCTTTTTTGAATATGGGACTCAGAGTAGCCATGGACCACTTGCGCACAAACTCTCCACTAGAGAACAATGCCTGATACAATGGTGGGCCTGGTGTAGGCCGCTTGCAGCGGCTTCTTGTAGCATGCCAGCCCTGAACTGTGGTCACTGCATGGGTGTGTGACTGTCACTGCATGCAGTTGGACTTGCATCTTGTGCACGGGCTGGCTGCTGCCCTCCTATCCCAACCTAACACAGCATGTTGCACAATGAGCCTTGGGTGTGAGGCTAAGGCAACCTCTCCTTACCAAGATGGTTTGATGGTAGAGGTCATTTGTGGTTGGTCTCTTAAATGTTGTTTAAGTTAACATTAGTGGGTTACACTCTCTAGTACCTATGTTGGTAGTTAAGGGAGCAGTCACTAGCAGGACAATCTACAATGGTTTACTATAAACCTACCGGATTGTCACCTAGAGAGTGCGAGTGTGTATGTGGTGCCTTGCGTGTGAAGTGCGAGTGGCACATGAGTGACATGCCTGTCGTAATGGTGTGGTTTCTTCCTTGGACAGCATGCAAACTGAACATATATAAGCAAGGTAGCAGCATGGGCGGAGTTCAGCTTTGGATGTGAACTCCAGCGCATGGGCATGGTTCAGTTGTTGCAATTGTGTTGTGTGTTTTCCCACCCACCCTCCCGTAGTGTTGGTCTGTGAGGTATCCAGGGTGCTGTAGGTTTGACATCCAATTGTTTTCATGGTGTGTGCATGCTGAGATATGGCCTGGTGTAGGCCGCTTGCAGCGGCTTCTTGTAGCATGCCAGCCCTTAACTGTGGTCACTGCATGGGTGTGTGACTGTCACTGCATGCAGTTGGACTTGCATCTTGTGCACGGGCTGGCTGCTGCCCTCCTATCCCAACCTAACACAGCATGTTGCACAATGAGCCTTGGGTGTGAGGCTAAGGCAACCTCTCCTTACCAAGATGGTTTGATGGTAGAGGTCATTTGTGGTTGGTCTCTTAAATATTGTTTAAGTTAACATTAGTGGGTTACACTCTCTAGTACCTATGTTGGTAGTTAAGGGAGCAGTCACTAGCAGGACAATCTTCCAGACCCAGCCCCTGATAGCTTCACAAGCTGCAATCATTTCTTCAGACAAACCACCCTTCTTATAGGCTGACCGCGCAGTCATCACCCATTTTCCCACATTCTTACCATCCCAGGTGTCATGCTGTTTGGGTATGTGGCCATTGGCTTGCTGGGAGGCCCTGACCATGTCTACCCAATCATCAAACTCAGTCCTTTCACACCAGGACCAGCCAGGTACCTCCTCAAGAGCAGCAATGCGATCCGCAGACATCTGCTTCCTCTGGTACGATTTCCGCTGCTCGTGGACCCAAGTCCCAATCCTCACACCATCATGACCTACCGCACTCCCCTGTGGGAGGGCCCCCCTGCTCTGCTGAAATGCCTTAAGCCGAGCCAACCTCTCATGCCATGATGGTTTAGGCTGACCCACCCTCCAGGACCAGCCAGGCACTCCCTCAAGAGCTTTAATACGGCCAGCAACCAACTTACCGCGATGGTAAGCACTGCGCTTGTTGCTGACCCAGGCCCCCAGCCTCACCCCATCAGCATCCGCCTCTCGCTGCTGTGGAAACCTGCCGTTGCTCTGCTGAAAAGACTTCAGCCGATATAGCATCTCCTGAAAACGGCGCTGCTGATGTACCTGCTGCTGTTGCTGCTGGTCCTGCAGCTGGGTTTTGAATCTAATCGCATGGCTAAAAAGTAGAGCGGACGATAGGACAGGGTTGATAGGGCAGTACAGGGGTAAGACAAGCAGCTGACGGAGTGGACCAAGGCATCCTTTGGCGCTGACATGAGTCCCATAATGCTGATGTATAGCAGCTGATGGTCCTAGGCGTGACTGCTTTGGCTCTGCAGAGGAGAGCTGTGGACCTAGTCTGATGCGGCTAAGAAGCTGAAGGTGAGGTGACCTGGTGCCTCTCTTCAAAGTGCTGCTTAATCTGACAGGAGTAGCTGCTATTGCCGCTGCTGCTGTTGTTGCTGCTGTTGCTGCTGCAAGTGTTGGAAGAACTGCTGCTGCTGCTGCTTCTTGCCTGGCCAATGTAGACCTATTCGGACACAGCACTCTGGCAAGCGAAGCAGTCCCTGAATAAGCAGCACAGTGGGCAACAGGAGCTCAGCAAGGAGCTCAGCCCCTCACTCAGAAGGTCCGACAGAAGCGGATTCCAACAGAAGCGGGTCCTGAATGCCTCACGTCGACAGCAGCATCTTCTGCTTACCTTGAACCAATATCCTAGCAAGCATATATGCCAACTAGAGAAGGCAGCAGCTGGATAAAAGCAGGGGTCTATAACCGCACTCCTTTGAGTGCAGAGCTGGATGGGTATTACACTCTGACCTAAGTCACGTGCCTTGCTACAGATGCGGATCTCTGTGCAAAATCGTGAGTTTGCAAACAACCGTGCTGTCCCTTGGACATGTCAGGGTGCATCCGCTAACATGGATGCAATCATTTATCCAAATAACAGTCCTAAATGTTAACAGAAAGCTCAATTGGGCACCTTGTGATTGTAGACAAGATGATGAGCCTCCGAATGGACATTTCATGTTCGGCACCGCCGTCACTCGCCGAAACTCGACAACTGAATGGAACCGACAATGGGCTCCTGTAGCCTGCAACAGATCCATACTATAGGATGGTTCTTAATGGGGTTTCTTATTGTGCCGTTTCCATGAGTGGCCAATCATTCGGTACATGCCGGGGCCTGCAAACGTACTGGGACCATCAAGGGCACTGCCATCCGATCGGTTCGCTACGGGCTGAGGTGGACTGAGCTGAGGATACTGACACTACACCACTTGCAAGCAGGCGTACACGTTCTGCTAATTAAAAACGCTCCAAACCGGTTCCTGCAGCTGAATCAACGAGACTTTCATAGTCACAAAGCCAAAACCCCCGGCCTGCTCTGTATGTCGGTCAGCTTTGGCCGAGTCTCTTCTTCTGTAAAACACAAATGTATCATGCTTGAAGAGAAATAAGAATCCACGCGTTTAACAATGACAAAATGCAGACAAGACAGGAGCGAGGATGTGATTACAGTACGTACAGGGACAGGTGACGCAATCCTTTGCTCAGCCCCACGTGGCACAATTGGCCTGCCGATTCTTGAATCGGCAGTGCCTAGGGGGAGCGTTTCCGTCGTCATTTGTCCTAGCAAATCCAGACCCAGGAACAGGGTTCTAGCCGCGTCACGGGTGAGTCACGGCCTGGTCACGTCTCCTGCAGCCCTTCTTTGCGCTTACATATAGAGGAACATGCTCACGCCAGCGGTACTCGTGGAGCCTCCAACTTCACGTGTGGACATAACAAGATGGCCAAGCGTGACCACCTGAGCAACATCACTACGTCGGCCACATGCTTGGGAAAAGCGTGGTGTCAGTTATAAGCTGGAGCAAGGCGCAACCCGGTGATCACGACGGAGGACTGCTACGCCAGCAAGAGCACTATCATCCCGTCCTCAAGCTGATGCCGCCAACTGACCCAGCCAACAACAACTGCAAATGAAGCCATCGACTCCTTCGAGTCACTCAGGTCGACCTCCGACGCTCCATTCCAGACGTTCGCCAAGCAAGCTCAACCCCTGCCGGATGCCCCAGATGCCAACCCTGATGTTTAAGTAAGACATGCTGCAGAAGCCACGTTTTAGGCGTGCCTTGCAACCTCCAAGCCCTATGTCAGCTTGGGTATTTTGCTCGCCGACCCCAATCTCAAGCTCGCCAACCCCAATCTCAAGCTACCCAACACCCACATGCCCAACCCCATGCAGCTCAACAACCCAACCTAAGACCCTGAAGAATCTGACATCCAAGCTTCCCAAGCTGCCCAACCCCAACCTGCTCAACAATGAAACCAATCAACCCCAAGACCTAGTAAAGAATCTGACATCCAAGTTTCCCAAGTGCCCAACCCCAACCTGCTCAACAAACCAACCATAAGAGCCTGAAGAATCAATCTGACATCCAACTACCCAACACCCACCTGCCCGACCCCAAGCTGCTCAACAACCCAACCCCAAGACCCTGAAGAATCTGACATCCAAGCTTCCCAAGCTGCCCAACCCCAACCTGCTCAACAAACCAATCAACCCCAAGACCCTGTAAAGAATCTGACATCCAAGTTTCCCAAGTGCCCAACCCCACGCTGCTCAACAAACCAACCATAAGACTCCCTGAAGAATCTGACATCCAAGCTTCCCAAGCTGCCCAACCCCAACCTGCTCAACAAACCAATCAACCCCAAGACCCTGTAAAGAATCTGACACCCAAGCTTCCCAAGTGCCCAACCCCAAGCTGCTCAACTGAGGACTTCGAATCCTCAGATCCGGTGTTAGAGTCCCGGTCTCCTCGCCGCCCTTAGCCAGGGCCTCTCAAGAAAAAGGTTACAGGTATCCGCGTTGCCTAGACAATGGATTCGTCTGTTCAATGGGCTAACGGTCTGATCAACTGGGCAACACCGTCGCCGCAAGGCCGTCCGATGAGTCAGTCTGACTTCCGGTCTTGGACCCGGACGTTAAAATTGGCTTGTTTTTGTTTTTCAACAAACCAACAATAAGACCCTGAAGAATCTGACATCCAAGTTTCCCAAGCTGCTCAACAAAGGAACCCTCTGAAGACCCAGAAGAATCTGACATCCAAGTTTCCCAAGCCGCCCAACCCCATGCTGCTCAAAAAACCAACCCCAGGACCCTGAAGAGATTAACTTCCAAGTTTCAATGCCAAGCTGCCCAATCCCAAGCTGCCGGCTCAAAAAGGAACCCAAGAGCCTGAAGAATCCATCCAAGCTGCCCAACCCTGGCAAGCTGCGCAACAAAACAAACAAACGTATGTATTTTAGCGTCTGGGTCCAAGACCAGAAGTCGAAACGACTCATCGGACGGCCTTGCGGCGATTTGGACTTCGCACGACTGCATAAGGGGCCAGCTTTGTCCACCAACAAGTTCGTGAGAGACCGCCACACAAACCCTCCGCAATGTGTTCACCGCACCGAACATGCATGCTCCTTGCACATGCAACCGCACATTTCACCGGTTCCTTTGCAATCAGTGTGCAACGGGATTTCACCACGCCAACGACCTAGCTCCGAAGGCAGGCGGGTACCCGGGGCTTGCCCCGCTTGTTTTTTGCCCAGCGCTGAATCACTGAACCCTGGCGCCTTGGCGTAGTGGTTAGCACTCTCCATTGCTATCCGCTAGGTTGCCAGTTCGAACCCCGATGCGGGCGGTGTTTTCGAAGGGTCATGCCGTACGCGGTATGATCGGGTCAAAGTGTGGGTTCGCCCATGTTGCCGGCCTGAGGAATGACACTTAATCAATGTGTCGAATGCACCTCAGGTCCTTCGCAGGCAAACACACACACTGAAAAACATCTGGACAGGCGAGGGGGGGGCCAAAAAAAAAGTGTAAGACCCCATCCTAAAAATCTGAAATTGCCCTCCAGACCCCCCCCCGCCCCCCCCCCCCCCCCCCCCCGAGAGACTGTCTCAGAGGCCCCCCTGCTGTGTCTTTGGAGCTGTTCTAGGAGTCAGCATATGCTTCCACACTCACTATAAATGACTTGGGTGGCATGAATATGTGGTTGTAACCACGCTATTGAGCCAAGCCTGGCACTGAGGGTTTAGGGGTCACTAAACCCTAAGTCCCACCATGTGCACCTACTCCTGCTTTTTTTTCCTGCAACACCTCCTGCATGACCATAGCGACGTCTGTGCATGGTTGCCATTCTCATACCAAGAATTTAGGTTGGACATCCATGGTTCCGAAGCCAAACTGAGGCCTTCAACCCAGTCTAAGGGACTCTGCAGAAGCTGCGGGGCATCTAACTGGCATGACATCAGCAAGCTAGGGTTGCCAGAGGGTCCCTAGGTCCCTTTTCATGGTGTGAAGGGCCATAGCTGTCACAAATAGGGTCAAATAAGAAAAAGAAAGTTGCTCAAAAAAATCTGAAACTGACCTCCGAGACCCATCGACCCCCCCTTCCCCCCCCAAATTTTTTTTCTTCAGAATTTTTTTGGGGGGTGTCAGGGGTATAGAGGAACCCTTCCCTGACACCTGTGCCAAGTTTTGACCAAAAAGAGAGGATGGGGTCCGAAATTTTTTTCCTTGCCCCCCCCTCGGGACAGGTACTACCAGCCGCAAGTAGGGCGGTCCATGAGAGACCTTCTCCATGACTGTGCAGGTAGCATGCTGAAACCGGCCAGGAGCTAACTGAGCAATGCAGCAACATTCCAAAACCACACCCTGTCGTAGCAGCTTCTGTACTTATCCCCATTGCAAGTAGCAGCTGCCTCAAACAACCCTGTAAGGCGTCTGGCATAAAAACCGTAGCCCCATCCGAGTGGTTTATTGCACCCCTGCTTGGGCTGCAAGCTGCACAACCAGCCCCGCTTTCACAGCAGTCAGAAGCCACAGGATCAACATCCAGATCCAGCAACAACTTCCTATGTCACCCACAACAGATGGCATAGATGCAAAGATGCAATACACATGCCATGACAGATTTACTAAACCCTGTTACCAACTCACAGCCAGAACATTCACAACAAACCCCAGAGTCCTCACCCTCACACTATGCTTGTTCCTTTCACAGTTCAACAACAACAACCATCTGGTGTAGCCGTTCTTACTGTTAGTGTCTAACTGGGAGGTGAATGCTTGTTAGTTGGCAGCAGTTGCACGTAGGCCCTAGCAACTCCCGAGGAAGAAGCATGCTGGTAGCAGCCAACAATCTTGACCTCCATGTAGCTGGAGCGAGGATGGACGGCATGGGACTACGCTGACGTGTGACCATCTGCTCAGCTAACTTGATGCCAAATGTATATTTGGGCATAGCTGTCCGCTGGGCTGACCCGCCCGCCAAGGGCAGTCCATCCATACATCCCAAAAACAATGGTCCTTCACCTGTGCGCGTTAGTGTCTGCTCTAGCTGTTGATAGTTAGTATACGGATGCTTAGGATTAAGGAAACCCAGCGTGTGTACTTTAGGAACGGCTGCCAACCTATGCCATACTTTGCTGTGTCCGGCTCTGCATACATGCGTGCGCCCTCTTGCATCCGGATGGGCCACCTAGAGTGCCTACACCTGAGTGCTTTGCCACAACCTAAGTCTAATTAGCAGAGCGCACGTTGATGTAGCTCAGCGGTAGAGATTGGTAGGGAGGTTGCCCACCCTCCCCATCCTCAAACACTCGACAACAAACAACTGAAAGTCAGGATTGTACTGACGGAGAGTTGCGAGACACATCACACATAAGTACCCTGGAGACTCAAATAACCAGAACGTGGCGCATGCGATGCGGAGTTTCCATTCCCGCTCAACGAGCAGCGAACGGCACTAACAGGCCAATATGCAGAAAGAGAGGCATGCAAGAGCGCCTGGAGCCATCGCATACATCGATCGTACATGCATGCATGTTCCTCTGTATGTATAGGGCTCCATGCGGGCTGCAGCGTCTTAAAGTGGCATTCTGGCATTCTACCGGTGTCACCCGTTGTCACCTTTCGTCACTTGCCGATGCTTGGGAACCATTTACCTGGCTCTCCAAGTAACATTCTTGGCGTCTAACCGCACCCCGGGGGGGTCCTACTCGTCCAGGGGGGGGGGGGGGGGTGGGGTCTGGACCCCCCCCTCCTCCCCCCCCCCTCCCCCCCACCTCGTTCAAGGGGGGGGTGGGGGGGGGTGGGGGGGGTGGGGGCGCAGCCCCCCCCCCCCCCTCCCCCCCTTAATTTTGCAAGTTGACAGGTTTTTACTGCATCTTTCAGGACCTCTCAGGACTGGGATGTTCAGCATATCACCTACCAACACTATATTCGGCCAAACTAATGGCTAGCAAGGTCAGTCAAGGACTGATTACAGCTAGAATAGCCCACCACCGTTCCCAGGGGGTGGGTGGGGGGTGTCTGGACCCCCCCCTCCTCTCCCCCCCTCCCCCCTACCCCCCAGCTCGTCCAAGGGGGGGGTGGGGGGGATCTCTGGACCCCCCCCCCTGCGGTTAGACGCCAAGAATGTTACTTGGAGAGCCAGTTACCCTCCGACTTCCCTTACCTAACCTTACCTTACCATCCTAATTGGCTCCATAGAACGGTAACAACAAACATTTAAGGTGTGGCAACCGCAAACAACCGCAAGTTCAATACAGCCACAGCATACCTGGCCATGTAGTATGCAGTAACTGTGCAGAGCCTATGGTGCATAACATCATGTTTCACATCGACGCAAGATGAACATGTCTACTGCATCAAAAGTCTGAGTAATTCGGGATGCAGTCCTGCTCTGTTCCACTAAGGCAACAGAGCAAGGCCTCTTACGTAAGGAGTAGACAAAGAGACACATCAACAGCTTGAGATCATTTCCTAATATCTCCAGTCAGCTAGTACAGCCTGAAGGGCCTGGGGCACTCCCACCACCACCCTGGCACCTCCTCCAAGGCAGCAATCTGATCAGGGGTCAGTTTGCCCCTTTTTCTGCGGTGCCGGCATGCACTGATCCATGTGCCCAGGTGCAACTTTCGTGGATCATCACCCACTTGGAGTGTACTGGGCAATTGACCATGAGTCCTTACATACTTTTTGAGAGCACCAAGGCCTACGTCAAAGGGGACTTTACCACACCGCCTCGAGTGCATAGCCCAGACCCATCCTGGCAAACTCTCACAAGTTGCGATCTCCTCTTGCGATAGAAGGCCTTGCTTGTAACTTTTTCTCTTGCGATCCACCCACCTGCCAACCCTCATGCCATCCCATGTCTCTGTAGACCTCGGCAGACGGCCATTAGCCTTTTCAAATTCCCATATTTTCTCCAACCAGACCTCATCGTCAGTCCTCACCTGCAACCTCCAGGCCCAGCCTGGAATTGCTTCAAGGGCTGCAACACGCTCTGCTGGTATCCGACCACGTTTATAGGCCGTCCGCTGTAGATTAATCCAGTGGCCGATCTTCACTTCATCAGCATCTGCCTCTCTGTGCATTGGAAGCCTCCCTCTGCTCTCCTGGAAGTTTTTCAGACGGCCCAGCATCTCCTTGAAGGAGCGTTCGCGAAAGCGGTATTTCCTCCACACATCCCCGAGTGCCTCATCCACAGCAGCAGCCATCTCAGACGGAAGTATGCCATACACATGCTCCACGCGCATTCGGTGTAACCACTTGCGCAACTGAATCTTACTTTTGGTGCCATGGTACCCACAGGGAGGGAGACCGCCATGGCGAGCAACATATGCCTTGACCTCATAGAGCCTCTCCTCAAATGCTTTCAGGTCCGCTGCCTGCTTGACAGATAATCTGACCTGTTTCTGGTGACCAGTCGCTTCTGGTTGCTGCAGCTCCTGCTGCTGCTGCTGGCGGACCTGATGCTGCTGGTCCTGCTGCTGGCCGCACTTGAGCTGGGTTGAGAAGCTGATTGAGCGGCTGGGGAAAATGGAAGGTACTGAAAGCAAGGACCCATGGGGGCACAGTGGCAGCTGAGGAAGTACCGCAGAAGGTGCCTTAGGGCTGGAGGAGGAGAGAAGGGTAGCTGCTGCCGGGGAGATGGTAGCAGCTGCTGGATGGGAAACAGCTGCTTTCGGTTCGAAGGATGACACTGGGTGGAGTTGAAGGTCTAGCAGATACGAGGAGCTGCTGCTGCTGAGCATGGCAGACGTTGTCCCTGCAAAGGCCACTAAGGCAAACTGCCTGAATGAAGCTGCTGCAACTGGTGCTGCGGGGTGTTCTGCTACGGTTGGAGGCTCTGCTGTTAATGCCCAGCTTGCTGCTGTTGCTGCTCCTTCAAAGGCCCATCGCAACCTGACGGGCACATGGCCACCTATAAGCAGCAACAGCCATTGCAGCAGGCTCATCTAGTTGTGCTTCCCATGGTGTGTAACATAGGCAGGCATGCTGCAGTTTTTGCTCACCTCGAATTAGAGATCTGGATAGCATCTCATTCAATGTCGCTTGTTAGCACCTTGGCTAAAGAATCACTGTGATGCCTGGCATTGCAGTCCTATGTAGTCCAGGCAAGAATATAGGCAGCTGTAGAACCTTGGCAGAGCTGGGGACATCATGGCATAAAATTCACAGCAGTTTATCATGGAACAGGATCAGACATGGCTCTAGGGTGCATGCCACGCAGTTACATAGTCACGGGGTCTGCTCGAGAGACGGAGCAGGTGCAAGCTAGGTAGGTAGGTACCTTCAGGACGAAAGTGACCTCATTGGAAGGAGGAAAAAGCTAATCGGTCCTGTCGATACAAGTGGTCCACCTACCAGTCTACATAGCAATCAGCTTAGCGTCGGATCAGAGTGTTCTGTGAGCGAGTCAGTGTTAGAACGGGGTAACTTCTCTGCGGAGCATGGCAGGGGAGTTACCCGTATCAATGTTGCTCTGAAGGCCCAAGCGAACACTGTGACCGCCATTGCGTGCATGCAAGTTGTCCTCAAGGCTGATTCCTGCCGTCCACTGTATTCGTGCCCGTGGAGGACATCTGAACGTTCGTTCCACTGGCTCGGCTTCGCTGAGCACGATTAGGAAGCGGTCAAGGCTGTGAAAGGTGCTTGGTCGTCCAGAAAGTTCTATAGACTCATCTTCAGCAGCTGTAACCCTGGTGGTGAGGCATGGCCTGTTAGCAGATAGCAGGTCGAAAACAGATCGCCGGTGCTGGACGAGGCATTTGGCTGCGTGTGCGGTTGTAATGACCACGTGTAACATTGCGGTGTGCATGCGCATGAATTCGTGCCTGTATGTGCTATACAACGTATGAACCGCACGGTTTGCAGCGCATCCCCGCGATCGTAGCTCTCCCCCTCCTGAAGCAGCACAGCCGGGCTGTCTATGTAATGTATACAAGACCTAAATATACTTCAGCAAGCCTGTTGATGTGGCCCTGCCATCCTCTGATGCCTGCAGGAATCATGCTGGAAGAGGCTCTCCCAGTGGCTGTGGGGGTTGGGGTTGCTCTGCTACCTTGCCTAGCATTTGGTGGTCTGGCTGCAGCAAGGTCCTTCATGTACCTTGGAGCTGGTGAGCAGCTAGCGGAAATTGTCAGCAGCGGCACCATATAAGCAACTATGCGAAACATACCAGTAGCAGCAGCACCAGCTGCAGCAGCAGGTTGCAAGCAACAGCAATCAGATATAATGAACTTCCCCTGCTTTCTCCTCCAAAGGGAACCCAGGATGACAAGAACCTGCACTGTGCCATGTATAGCACTGGTATATCATCCTTAGCGCCATCTTGTTCCAAGAGTGGTGTTGAGCTTCAGTTTCAAGCGCAAGCCTGCTTTCTTGTTGCAGCAGCAGCTTAATCACCTGGGGGTCTGATGGCTGGGAAATGCTATAGCAGCAGCCATGCAGTACCGGTAGTCTGGCAGCAGTGCAGCTGGCGGTCATTGAGCCGGACGCAGCAGCAAATGCTTGGCACCATGCTTTGAGTACAGATAAAACCCCTGATGGCGATAGTGGCATGTTTTTGTCAGTATCAAGTTCCACTTAGCCCACTAGTGAACATAAGCAGTAGTAGTTTGAGGTAGTATTATGCCGTGACGGCAGGAGTGAGGAGAAGAACAGGCACTGCTTGTACACTACAGTGTGCCCCATGGTAATGCCATCCTGTGCTGCCTATATACCGGAAGAGTCGTGCTTTCTCCTGTGATGGGCAGGGACTGTTCAGGTGCTGCCATCAGTTGCAGCGGTGTAATGCAAGAGGCAATGCCTTGATTTAACCTTGAAAGATCTGTGCATGTGCTTGCCCAATGTTGGTGGCTGAGAAGACATGTTGTTGTCCTGTGCTTGCAGCTGAGTCCGGCTTCTTGGAGGCCATTGAGCAGGGCAAGTCAGAGGAGGAGGCACTGGCAGTTTCAAAGTCCATTGCCAGCCCTTACGAGCCCTATGCAAGTGAGTGTCAGCCGCAAGCAGGGTCATGTCTGGCTGTGATCAAGCTGGTATCTGCGCAGCCTGGAGCTCATGCTACAGGGCCATAAAGAGCCTGCCATATCAAACATTGTCACTTGTATGTTCTTTACGTTGTTGAAAATGCAGATACCTTGATAGGCAACCATTTGATAGCTGAAGGAGCTTGAGGCGTAATGCATTTGGTATCACACCCCAGGGATTTTGGCTACGATGTTTCATGTTGTGGCACGAACCAGGGTTTTAGTCATCTGGAAGGTGCAGAGGTCATATCATTCACTATCGCCAATTTGTAGTGTAACTAGTTGCAATGGTAATTCTTGGCACTTTCATGTCCCCCGCAAGTTACTTCCACATGTGGGATGGACCCCTTTCTATAGTGTGGGGCAGTTTACGTGGACAGCGAGAAGGGGATGATGTGCTAAAGGAGTTCTAATGGCGGTTTTGCATGTGCTGCAGGCCTGCTGCCCAAGAAGGCTCCTGTGGTTCATACACCCGTTGAGAAGGTTTCCACCAAGCCATTCTATGGCTTCGCGGCCCGGTTCCTTGGTTGAGGTTGCTGATGGTCATTAGCCGCGTCACAGGGGGAGAGATTACCTCGGCAAGCGTGCAAATGATGTATTGGTAATTGTGGGTTCAGGTGGCATGGTCACTATGGAAGAGAACTAAAAGTAATCACAGTGCAAGGATCGTATGTTTTGAAGGATGCGTTTGTAGAGGCTTGTTAGGCTGTGAATGTGTCAACAGGGCTTGCAGCGTGCCTTATTGTGGGCAACGGGTCCTGCAACGGGTGAGTGATCACAGGGGCTTGAGTCCAGAGTTCGATCACCTGATACTGCAGTGATTGGGCAGGCACATAGGCTTGGTCGTCCAGCCTGCTTCAGACCGACCGACGTCATGCCTGGGAAAGCATAGGCTGCACTCAGAGCTTTGCAGCGTGGGCAGGCGGGCGGCGCGGTGCTGGGGTTACGACCGGGTGAACTGCTGCCAGTACAATGCGTATGTTCAAACAAAAACAGCGCCTGTAGAAGGCCTGAACCCTTTGAAGGAGCTCTATCAGAAGGACGTTACTTAGCTTTGGGTGTCGGGCCGCAGTTTCTAAGTGACGTAAGACATGCGTCTGCCGGAAACCACGGACCTCCTGGCTTGTAATGTTGCCAACGAGAGAGAAGCATACTGGCCTTTGAATTTCAAACGCGTTTGCATTGCCGATAGTTTGCTGTTGACGAGCTTATGGCCCTAACGACGACATGCCCCTCGCAAGCCCCGCAGTCCTTGGAGACGGGTCTATCAAGCATAGCCTCACCAACTTCACCTGGATATCGCGTGGGAATGGCAGCAATAAGGCTCGTTATCTCAATCCTTCAGGGACTTCCAACCCTAGAGAAGAAGAAGGCGTCAGGGACAGCAGTCTCACGGATGCACCTCTACGTGTTATCCTGCCGAATGGCCGCGAGTTTCAAACACAGATACTCATCAGCAAGAAGCCCGCGATACCCTCTTTTAGCTTCGCCTTAGGCTCGTGGTCGGTGCCGCTAGAGACAGCCACAGTTGAAGAGCCATCAGCACACAACACATTCGACCAGCAGCGGCCTAACCATGTGGGAGGCCTACCAGAAGACACAATAACCGCCCCTAGGCTCGACTGGGCCCCCAGATCGCTCGACCTTACCCCATCCTCCCCCCTAGCAGGCAAAGCTCCTGCAGCAACCCCAGCACCCAAGCTTCCAAACCCCAGATCAAGCAGCCTAAGCCCTGCAACTGTATCAAAAGACCGACCCGAGCGGAAGTCCTCTTCCCATCCTGACATCCAGGCCCTGCTAGCAGCCCCAGACCTCCCTGCATACTCCTCCCTCCTCCAGCCTGTGTTGCACAAGTACCTGCTCACATCTGAGACCCTCACGCCAGTGCTGCTTCACTTCCAGAAGCTAGCACGGGCAGAAAACGCAGCAAGGGGAAAAGGTCAAGCGCATCACCATCGCCACCAGCAGCAGCATGGCTGGCTCCCTCTCGCACAGCATAAGCAGCAGCAGCAGCAGCAGCAGCAGCAGGGGAGAGGTCGTCATAAGCACTCACAGCAGCAGAAGAGGCAGCATCAGCAGCACCAGCAACACCAGCAGCAGGGCCCGGTAATGCTATACTTACTCTCCCACAAGGACCGCACCCGTGTGTTTGACCAGCTAGCAGCATGTGTGGTGCAGCAACTAGAGACAGCTCCAGCTTCAGCCCTTGTTGCTGCTGCTGCTGGGGCTCAGGCATGCTGGTACAAACGGCAGCATTTTCTTGGCTTGCTTTGCCAGGAGGGGGCTAACAGGTTCAGTGTGAGTGTGCCGTGTCTGTTTCTGACTTAGGCAGATGGGGATGGGGGATCATAGGTTCAGTTTGCATTGGTCACATTTGAATCAAGGGGTGGGAATCAGCTTGAGTCAAAAAGCAGTCGGCCAATACTTTGACAGGTGCAGGATTTGTCTCTCCCTGGCAAGATTGACGAGAAAACTATTAATAGCAGTCGATGTTGCATCACTTCCAAAGCACATGATCTGTTGCTGCTGCTTGTACCTATGTTGCACCATGTTCCTCTTTTTAATCTGTGTGAGCGATTGCAGATTGGTTCCTCTAAACATAGCTTCACTCCTGTCTTGCCATGAGCCCAAATAGGAGCATGTCCTTTGCATTGATATGTTGGATAGCACTAATTCAAATTTTGATAAATCTTTATATAGCAGCAGTAACAGATTACAGCAGGTCATAATTCCCCAGCCACAATTCCCCATATCTGAGCACACATCCTGTCTGCTAGTCCCTTGTGCTAAGGGTTGTATCTGCTTGCTTGCTCATGCAGACCAAAGTCAAGCAGACCAGGAGCATGACCCTGGGCGAATCCGTAAACCTCTGCTCTTCCCTCATCGCCCTCGGCCACACACCCCACCCCCTCCTTCACCCAACCCTCTGTCAGTCCATCCACGCCTGCACCTCCCTCCCCCACACGGACCGCGTCCGGCTGCTGTACATTGCTGCTAAAACCGCAACACGTGTGGACACACGGCTTGAGGGCCGAGTTGCACAGAAGTTGGCATCGGCACTGCTAGAAGGGGTGGCAGGGTCGTGCACCGGTCGGCCGGGGGATATGGCGTTGCTGATGTGGGCCTTGGCGAAGCTCTGTCCGTTGTGGCCGCCGAAGCGCTTGGAGGAAGGGGGTGTGTGGAATCATGCTGTGGGACTGATGTCACGCATGGAGGTGAGCAAACACATTCATAATCAGTGCTTTACAGGTTGTGATGTCTGTGCTGCAGCACAGCGGTTGGGGATAGGTGTGTAAGTGGTAACATGTTGCATGACCAAGTCGCGGGCTGATCTAACTCGGTCGGATATGTAAAGAGATCGGTAGTCTGTGATTCAAGTGGCACATGCAGGAGGAATGGAGGGATTGAGATAAGTAGGCAAGGGTTAGCATAGGCGTGCTAGGGCTCTTCCGTCCAAGTGCTTTGAGCCCTGCTGTTATGACCCCTGTGTTTGCCTTCTAGCCTGCACCCCTGCATCCCTGTGTTTTTACCTGTACAACCTCCAAGTGCTTTGAGGTCAAGTATAAGATTGAGCCTACAAAATGGTTGCCGCCAGAATTTCTCACACTTCCTCTATATGCGCTTCCTGCTTCCCCTGCCTAAAGAGCAATGGTGGTGCTGCTTAGGCTGTGTTACTAAGTCAGGATTTTCCATAGTGGTAAAGCCATTGGCTCCGCACCTCAAATTGTTACAACAACAGCAAGGTGGAAGAAACAGCAAAGTGGAAGAATCAGCGATGTGGGGTGTGCAGCCAATCTGTGATATGTTGCTGAATTGGAACCGTGTTCCTGCCTCACTCCTGCTGCTCTTTGCCTACCTCCAGGTGGAGCCTCTCATTCAGATGATGACAGCCAGCGTCGTATGGAAGCTGGACAGTCGACCAGCAGTAGCAGAAGCAGCTGCTGCAGCACTGTTGACTAGCATAACAGCAAGCAGCTACAGCCACAAACACAGTCACCAGCAGCAGCAGGAGCAGGAACAAGAGCAGCAGGGACAACAGCAGCAGGGACAGCAGCACACGCGTTATCACCATTCTCGCCATCAGCACCAGCAGCAGCAGCAGCAGCAGCAACAAGGGCGACGAGAGCAGCGAGGGCGGCAGCGTCAACCCCACCAGAACCAGCAGCAGTACCCGAGCAAGCAGCAGCAGCAGGACTTGACCCACATCACAGGGACTAATGCATTCAGGCTACTGCTTAGCCTCCAGCAGTGTTGCTACAGCCCACCAGTCAAAGTCAGACAGTGGCTGTTGCATCAAATAGGGCGGCAGTTCCTGATGTTAGATGCATTTCAGGTGAAGCAGCTGCAGCATCTAGGGGATACACAGGAGGAGCTGTGGGGGGTGGTGGAGGGGGGGGTGAAGGGAGCTCTGAAAGGGAGGAGTGTGGGGGAGTTGATGAAAGAGCACGTCAACAGCGGTAACAGCAGCAGCAGTAGTGGTGGTGGTAATGGTGGGTTGGAGGCTGGCAGTCGTGCCAGCAGCAGCAGCAGGAGCAGAGATTTGGATGCTTTTGGTAGCGACAATGGGAGCAGCAACAGTCGCCAGAGGAGAAGTGGCAGCAGCAGCAGCAGCCGAGGCAGCTACAGCCGCTTTGATGACCACAGCAGTAGCAGTAGTGGCAGTGGGGAGGCAGGGGGCGGGATTATCGGTGGCAGCATGCAAGTGTCTACTGCTAGTGTTCTATCTGCTTCAGAGCTGCTGCTGCTTGTGAAGCATGCGGTGTTGCTAGGAGGCAGGTCACAGCAAAGTCAAGCTGGGACAAACCCCAACGAGGATGCTGTGTTAAACCCCAGCGCAACTGCTGCTGCTGCCGGTGGTGGTTTAGATTCTGATTTGCCCCTGAGCTGGTCAGGCTTAAGCAGGAGGGTAGCTGTGAGTAGCTCGGGAGGTTATGGTGGAAGCAAACCGCCATCATCATCATCATCAGCAGCAGCAGCAGCAGCAGCAACAATAACGGGAGCAGACACCACCGGCGCAGCAGCAGCAGGACAAGGGGCTGCGACAGGCTCGACCTGTTCTGGCAACAGGAAACAGCACAGTAGTAACAGCAGCAGCAGTCCCAGCAACGGTGTCAGGGGTATGCTGGACCTAAAGCAGCAGGAGCATCGGTTGTGTAACCGGTGCTGTCCAGCGTCTGTTGCTCTGCTATCTGATCTGCTGGCCACTGTTGGGCAGCACCCCAAGTGGTTAAAGCAGCACTGCTCCATGCTGGACTTGATGGAGTTGCTGTGGTCTGCTGCTTTGCTGGGACTGGGAGGAATCCAGCAGCACCAGCCCAGGCCACATAGTGCTGCTGCTGCTGCTGGTTTTGAACACCCCAGGAAGGTGGAGGGGAGTGGTGGCAGCAATGGTGGAATTAGCAGCAGTAGCAGCATGGGCAGCAGCAGCCACAGCAGCAGGATAGCCTCCCAGCACGATGTAGCACAGGGACTTGAAATGATAGCGCATGCTCTAGCGCGGGACTTCACTCAGCTTAAGCCCCTGATCACCAACACCCGGAAAACAGCTCAAACATCTCACCAGCTGAAGGCCATGGGTTTGACCCCGCCTAAATTAGCTCAGCTGGTAAGGGCGGTTTCGATGCTGCAGCTACGGGTTCCGGAGCTGCTAGGACAGCTAGAAGGCCTGGTTAGGGTTCAAGCTTTCGGGCTAAACCCTAGCTCGCTAGCAACGGCGGCGTGGGTGTTTGGGTACCAGTTCAAGTGGCCGTGTATGGGTTTGTTGCAGAGCATCAGCCAAGCGCTGTTGAAACCGGTGCCTGAGGACGTTGAAGGAAAGTGGACGCTAAAGAAGCACCAGCACCAGCTGCAGGCGGCGATGGAAGAGGGAGAGGCAGAAACAGGGGCAGAAGTGGGGATCATGTACAGTATGGAAGAGACTCTGGAGGGGTTTGATAACGATAACGGCAGCAGCAGCAGTAGCAGCATGCGGGAGACAGGGGCCAAAGCGGGAGCCGTTAGCAAGAGTATGGGGAGCCCCACTTCTCCATGGTACAAGAGCAGCACCAGCAGCACCACCAGCAGCAGCAGCAGTAGCAGCAGCAGTAGCTCCAGGTGTGGTTTGCAGCTGTTGTGTGCTGCTGATGTGGCGGGTCTGGCTGTGGCACTAGCTACTGCAGGGTGGGGCAGCCCTCAGCTCCTGGGTCAACTGGCGGACTGTGCTGAGGGGCTGGTGGGGGAGATGGATGGACAGCAACTGGCACAGGTGAGCGTTAAATTCCATCTCGCTGCTTTTATTAAGAGCTTCAGAGGTGCGGAGCCTATGGCAATGTAATCATAATAACAGGCGACCATGAGAGGGGAGACAGCTGTAGATCAAGGGGGATCACTGCAGAGCTTTTGGGCCTATGCAGCGACGAATTGCTTGTGCTTGACCCAATTCAATCAGGCAAGAACACACTGTTTCCAACATGACTACCAACCAGTTTGTTTCAGTGTGCAGAGGGCAGAGGGTCGATTTTATGATAGACTTTAATGCAGGTATGTGGGGAAAGCCTGTGGATACCATGGTTGTTGGTGCCAGTATAGACATAGGGTGCTGAAGATGCAGCACCGATTGTGCTTGAACACTTGAGCACATCTTGCCCAAAGCAAGTGGACACTCACTGACAGACATCACAGCATGTTTTGCCAGCCATCTGAGCACTTCCTTCTCTGCTGTTGTGTTGCAGTTGATGTGGGCCTTTGGTCGGGCAGGGTTCTACTGTCCCTCCCTGCTGTCTACTGCAGAGGGAAGGGTGCAGCAGTTGCTGAGGATCCCAGGAGGGTTCAGCCACCCACAGCAGCAGCAGCAGGCCTTGGTAGCAGCATTCAGGTGAGGGCCTTTAATTTATTGCATGTCATGATAAGCCATAGCAAAAGTGCCATAGAATTCCCGCACCTTAAGCTCATCACCAAAAAGGGCGAGCTGGAGTGGTATACGGGATGTCTGCATCATGCAGCATAGAGATATTGACGGCATATGCCTAGAGAATATGCAGCTGCCGTGGGAACTAGCAGCCCCCAGGGCAGGGGGGCAAGGGGCATGCATGAATTGCATACCCAGGCCTTGGTTGATGTATTCTTGTATTGCTAGAGGGTCCCACCTTACTTCCTCTCGTAATAGTCCGATTGTTTTTGAAATGCCACCTAATAAGGACCACTCTGTGCATTGTATGAAAGGAAAGGTCATTTTTCCAATGGTATCTAGTACTTGCTGTTGTAGTAATCTGGTAGATTAGGCTGAAAAATAAGACCCGGTAGGGTGATGGGATGGACTGGAAGGCTCTTTAGAGAAGAGCTGCTTAGGTATATCATGCAATTCATATGCTTTCTTGGGGTATCCGCCGCCACTTGCAGTTTGTCCTCCTGTGATGTGGCTGCATGCATAGTGAAGATGCTGTTTGGCAACGTAAACCAGTTGCAGCTTGCTACTGTCAATTGGTCCATCATAGCGAGTGGCAGGAATCCCCATTTAAGCCAGCAAAGTTGATGTACAATTTGGCTGCAGAATTTATGCGAGATCGTGATCACATAGCACAACGGTGCAGCTGTGTTGCAGATTGTATGAATTCCCTGACAGACATCACAGCAACAATTGCCAGTAATTGTCCTGGAGCCACAGAAGATGACACTGATAAATTTGCTCGTTGTGCGCCTTGTAACTTGTAACCCTTTATTGGCCTAAACAACTCACACCACCATGCATCTTGTCAAGACATGCCACGCTGTTGCACTGTGTCTGTGCAGGCGGCTTCATGGGAACCCGATGCTTATTGCTGAGCTGGAACAGAGGCTGGGAGGAGCTTAAGCTGGGGTCGTCTGGTGTAGATTGCGTGTATTATGGGATTGCCCTGGTCTGTATCATATCTTGCTTTTCGGAGTTTGTTCAAGCTGGGAAGACTGAGCTGAGCTGTGCAAAGGAGCTCAGATGGCCCTGTGCACTTGCTACTTGCAGTTGGGCACTTGCATGTCTAGATAGGGTGGGGGTCTTTTTTGCATACCCAGCCACATTTTGTTTTAATGCCACTACCAGATCAGCCTAGTCGTTGTGTGTGTGTGTGTGTTTGCCTGCGAAGGACCTGAGGTGCATTCGACACATTGATTAAGTGTCATTCCTCGGGCCGGCAACATGGGCGAACCCACACTTTGACCCGAGCATACCGCGTACGGCATGACCCTTCGAAAACCCCGCCCGCATCGGGTTGTGGTGTACCTCGTCTGGCGCGCCTTCCCTATTCTGCAACGGTCTATGGACTGAGTGCTTTGGGATGATATGGTACGCAGTGTCGGTACATGTTAACATTGGAAGGCAGCAATTTGATTGCTTTGCAGGCATGGCATTATCAAGCGTCGCATTTGGTGATGATGGCCTGGCCAGGCAGTCGCATCTGGGAAGTGACACATAGCGGACGTACCATACGCCTTGCAGATTCTATCGAGAAGCATTGTTTTGTCAATATTATGCAAACTTCAAAACCCCAATGCTCCCAAAAGCACCATCAACAAGGAAGCTGTGCACGGACTTGTACGGAGTGAGGAGTGTGCCCCAGGGCAGTACACGTCAAGTCGCTGGCCTCCGAACCGGTATCAGCTCGCCCAAAGTTGCTGCGGCATGCTGCATCGTGTTGTCTGACCATCTAACATGGTGCGGCATGCTCGGTCTCCATGTTACAAGTCCATCTTCAAGCACATAGTCCATGATGAGTCTGCCAAGAAGCGCAGCCCTGAACGAGATATAAGCACATATGGAGGCTACCGCACCTTAGCGCGATAAAGTCAGTAATAAATCGCTTCTATGGCGCCTGCTCAGCGTTCTGCCAATGTCTGGGACAGCTCAAAGTAAGGCCCGGCTACGGAAGGCAACACCATGAAAGGGAGCAATTGGCCATGCATGAACCTATCCTGCATGCCTCAGAGGGTCTCATGCCTCCCATAAAGTCCACCAGTGACAGCGGAAGGACGTGAACGCACCTGCCTGATGTCTGCAGTCTAAGCAGCAACAACCTCAACCCATGCATTTGTGTGCAAGCAGCCCAAGCAGCTAAGCTTTCAGAGCTCCAGAGGCATCAAAGCTGCACCCCTGTACCTGCAGGGAACTTTTTTGTGTTGTAGCCCTCACATGGCTGAGACCTCTAGCAGCAGTTGCCAGCACAACAGGGGCCACAATGTTCAATTCCAAAATGATCATAATGTGTCATGATATGATATAGCAAACATGGGGCAGGGTTCCTTACAACCTGTAGAGATGCCTGAGGTGTTTGATTTGGGATATGTGTGTACTGGTTCAGTTGAAAGGGCTTTTATCTGTGCTGGCTCAGGATGTTCATAGCAGGAGGAACTGCAGGAGCAATAGCAAGAACAGCATCAGCCCCTTTGGACCGCATCAAGCTTCTTTTCCAAGTGCAGGTAATTGAATTCGCAGCGCTGCAGCAGCTCTACAAAATGTTCTTCATGGCACACAGTCAGCAGCTGGTTAGAGTCATGTGGTGGGTGCTGCACGGTCCAAAGGCTGTGCAGTGATCCATCTCATTAATAGCAGCACCAGCAGGAGCTTATTGCTGTGGCAGCTCTTAGCCAGAGGGAAAGCAGCAACCAGTGGGCTCAGCTGCGTTTGCAGTCCTTGCGTGTTGCTGTAACCGGGGGGCAGCTCAGCAGCAGCAGTAGAAGCAGAATCAGATACATGACGCACCAGCAGAAGCAGCCCACGAGCTCTTATGAGCATGTGAGATCTGGCATGCTCTGCTGCCAGCTTGGCCTTGGCAAGCTCTGATGGTGCAGCCCTGCACGCCTTAGCAAGAACAACATAACAGCAGCTCATGCATGCCTCTGTTGGTGTTGATCCAGCTGTCTTTGTGCAAGGTCCTTGGCAGGGAGGCAGTTTCTATCGGCATATGTCCTGACAAGGCTCAGTGTTTGCGCTAGCCCCACAACATTGTTTGCCTGATTTCCTCAAAAAAGTCTTCCAACCAAGAAGTTTTGGATGTTGATCTTGGCTGGGCTTTACATACCAAAACAGTCTCGCCAGTGGATAGTATGGCAAGCAGTGGTTGATGTTCTACCCATAACATTCATGCTCCTCTTCTGCTCTCAGGCAGTCCAGAGCTCCGGAGCCGCCCCTAACAGCTACACGGGAGTCTTACAAGCAGCCAGGAAAATCTACACGTAAGCACCAGCAGCAGCTGCTCACAAGTCATTGTAGCCACTGGGTGGTAGCTACTGCTCAGGAATGGCAGAGTCAGGCTTGTTTGCCCTGTGGCCCTCAATACTTCTGTACAGTCAGAAACGAGATGTGAAAAGTGTGACGTGTATAGTACAATAAGCATACGCCGGGGCAGCTGTTTTCAGCTGCCAACATGAGACCTGGATTGGGCGGCTACCAGGGGACGAGGCTCACAGAGGATGGAAACATTGCCTACCCTTACAAGAGGGGCCGGTGCAGGGCCATACAATACGGCTTTCAATAGTCAAAGTTGCGAAGAGCCACGCTAGTAAGCAATTCAGACACGTCTTTGCATCGATTGCTGAGGTGTATGCTGTGCTAATTCAGTCAACTTCTGGCTGTAACTTTCTACAGTATGTACATTAGCACCTCAATAGCGGCTGCCACCCCCGCGCCGGTGAGCGAGATACATTGGCACGTTTGAGATAGATCACTGCACAGATTCACGCCGTCCGCAGCATGACGGCCACCAAGTGATTAATTTGTATGTTAGTATATGTATGCATTGACATGTCTTGTAAACCCTGCAGGCAGGAAGGGTTCCTAGCCTTCTGGAAGGGCAATGGCGTCAACATCATCCGCATCTTCCCCTACTCAGCAGGCCAGCTAGCGGCAAATGACTCCTACAAGCGCCTCTTAGCGGATAAGCAGGGGGAGCTGACTGTACCCAAGCGGTTGCTTAGCGGGGCCTGTGCTGGCGTCACTGCTACAGCCCTTACACACCCACTGGACACAGTGCGGCTAAGGTTAGCACTGCCTAACCACCCTTATACAGGTTAGTGGGGAGTCGGCCTGCTTGCAGGACTGCTGAGGTTGCTTGGTTACTGACGCATGTATGGCTCATTGCTTTAGGTCGTCAATCAAGCCCTAGGCTAAACCACTGGTAGAGATATGCCATAGATACCCTGCAATTCTGTGCTTGTTTCAAAACACAAAGCACCTGAGGCATTGAGGTTCATCTGATCGCAATGTCTGCCTGTGTGTGCCTGCTAGCATTGCCGACTTCCTCTCTTTCCCGATGAATGTGTGGCTCTCTCTGACCCATGCATGCAGCAGCCAGCAGAACTGCAGGACAACATGATGAAGCTAAGTTGAGAGAAAGATTCTCATCTAGCAAATTGAATCAAAGAAAGTTCTAAGCTTCCAACAACGTCCTGCAGCAACATGAGATATAGATATACCCGTGATGAGCCTTAAGGCATCCCTGGGGCTACTGTCAAGTTGGACCAGGACCGGGTTTACGATGCAAGAAACGTAACTAAAGGGTTTCAAACGGTAGATAGGCGCTAGCACTGCTGTGCAGCTTCAGGTTTATCAATGAATTAATTTATTAGTTCAAAGGTTACGGGGATTGCTGGGAGTGCTGCAGCCAGCATATATGGATGAGCAGTGCTATGGTAGTGTACCGTGACGTACCCTAAGATGTGTTTCAATGGCCACCTGGCCTTTTGAATGGTGCACCACTTGTGAGTAGATAAGGAGCCCCGACGCAGACGGTTTGCTGCCCCTGTGCCGGCCCGTTGGGCACCCAAAATGTGCCTTAATGTCTATGCAAATTGCAGGTGCCTGGAATGCTGCACGGACCATGGTGGCCACAGAAGGCGTTGGGTCACTTTACAAGGGTCTGCCACCAACACTTATCGGCATTGCACCCTATGCAGCACTCAACTTTGCCAGCTATGACTTATTAAAGAAGTACTTGTACCAGGGGCAGAAGTAAGTGGACAACACTGGGGTTGTATGTCAGAGGCTGTTGGTGCTTGGGCTTCAATTCGTTCAAAGGGCTTTATTAATCATTCTCTGCTAACAATCGAATGGGTTGTTTGCAACTCCTTAAACCAGTCTGGCTTGCAGCAATACACCAAGGAGCGGCTGCTATTGACTTTTTCTGTGCAGCAGGCATACCATCCTGCCTATTGCTCCATGTCCTCTTGGTGACCCCAGAAAGCAGCCCACTGTGAACTTGATGCCGGGTGCTACATTGGCGGCATTGCCGCATCAGCTATTCGGTTGGGATCTCCTAGATACAAGTCCTAACTCATATCTACTGCAGTTCTTCTCACAGGCTCTGAGCCCAACTGGGAGTTTGATCTCAGATGCTGCTGCCGGCATCATTGCATGAGCTTTCTTTGACTTTCAACCCCTTTTTCCATCTGTACTGCACTTTCTCGTATAGCCCCAGAACTCATGGTGGATCCTAATGCTAGCTGCTGACACATTCATGTCGCTGCACAATCATGACCAGTGTTACATCTTCAGAATACACAACCCAGGTTTCTGAACTTCCATATTGCCTCACAAGCCCCAAGCATTTTTCTCCAAAAATTAGTTAGAAGCCTGATGCTAGGTGTTAGCGCTGGCATCTATGCAGCATCATGGAATCAGCTATTCTACACCATGAGCTCTCAACCCCTAACTCCTACCTACTGCACTCTCTCCTGCAGGCCGCAGAACTCAATGGGGAACTTGATGCTAGGTGCTATTGCCGGCACCTTTGCAGCTACCTCCTGCTACCCCCTAGACACCATCCGGCGCCGGATGCAGATGAAGGGGAAGACCTACAGCAGCCAGCGAGACGCTTTTGTAACCATTTTCAGGCAGGAGGGGTTACGGGGGTTCTACAGGGGCTGGGCCGCTAATACCATCAAGGTGGTGCCGCAGAATAGCATCAGATTTGTGTCTTATGAGCTTCTTAAGAAGCTGCTGGACGTGAAGAAGAGCAAGACAGACACATAAGGGGAAGTCAGGCAGACGTAAGTGACTGAGTGAGCTTGCTCCCTTTTGCTTATCCGTGGGGCATTATCCGATGACAAGAGGAAGCAGGGTTTGGGGAGAGGAGGCATGTGGGTGGGAATCAAGCAGCGAACGAGGTCAATGAGCTGTACCCTTTGCTTACAGGTGGGACATCATCCTTTGAAAAGAGGCTAGGCAGGGTTATGAACAAGGAGAGAGGTGTGTAATGTGCCCTAATGTTTGTAGCTATGGCATGGCAGAATAATAGAGGCATGTCTCAGTACTGGTTGATACTAGCAGGGCAGCAGCCGCCCACAGCTGTTGCCCGGCCAAAAGATAGAAAGTGTTTAGAGGCTGGACAGAAGGTTAGGGTAGCCAGTGACAAACCGCTGAGTAAGCGGCTAGGGAACAACAGAAAAAGTGTGGGTCATGATGGACTGTTACATGGTGGAGGTCAGTGCCGAGGTGACGTAGAAGCGCTCAGTACTGTCTGCAGTTCTGTGGTTGGCCTGATGGCAGCTTGAGGATGTGCTTTCATTGTAGAAGAGCCCTGATTTATAAACTCAGTCAGCTACTGGCAAGTGTGGCACAACTCTTTGACTAGGATGTTTGGCTATGCATTAATGTGTTCTCCAGTTACTTATGTCATTAGCCTTATTGCTTGATTTGGTGAGTAAGCATGCAACAGTGAGTGGCAAAGGGGGAAATGGGCCTCACTGCTTGACCTCACCCTAGTATCTCTTTGTCTTACCTTGTGCATAGCGTCGCTGTCTGAATATGATTCGGACTTGTTCAGGACTAGTACACGATGTTGCTCATGATCACTGTCACTGCTATGGGGTTGGGGGCGTTTGCCAGCTTGGATCCATCCAGTGGTGTGTTTAGTAGGTGGTCGGGCTCAAGACAGGCGTCTCGCTTATCTGCTCTCAGGGCTACTGTCTGGGAAACGTTCCAGTCCCTACTTGTACATTTGATTAGGGTATGGGTGTTGGGCAAGGAGAGGGAAGGGCTTCTCATTGCAACACTGGCATGCTTATAGTAGTGTACAAAGTTCCTCGGCAATCTTCGTTGTCCTCCAACGAATCCCCACAAAGGAAGGCTGTTCTTGCACCTGCCAGTCCCGAGTATGCTGCCTTTGCGGTTGCCGCACCTTAAATTTTTGTTTGTTTTGTTTGTTTGTTCGATTGTTGACGCCATGGCTTTTGGGGTCGGACTACGGTCATCCTCATGATGCAGGTCGATATATGCAGGCACCCTATCATGTTCTAGGCTAATGCACACGTCACGCAGAAAACTTTAAGGAGAACGACAGAAGGTATCCGTACTTGCTTACCGATCGTACTGCGCAAGCACAAAGATGGCTCCAAAGCAAATCTGTTACACCAAGTCAGTCTTAAGCGCGTTGGAAGAAGACATGCACGCGCTTGTCTCTCCTGCAAGGCAACACAGCAACACACCCTCCTGCCGCTTCATCTTCAACTTCCAATTGCGTGTTATCCGTGCGAGCTAAGCCGAAGTGTACGGGTGAGCTTCCAAGCTGTCTCAAATCTCTGGCCGTGCGCCATCAGTCCCTATACGATAGGCGCCGTGAGAGCACAAACATGTCCAGAAGTGTTGCCGGGGATAGGGAGCTAAGCCAAGTACCGTCTTGTGGCTAGTTTCGCATGGCGTCCTGGCGCTAGACGAGGCTCTGAGGCAACTACCATTCATAATATGCAGTGTCCGCTGCGATTACTAGACGCGGGGCATCCATGCGATCATTCCTCTGTGCCTGGCAGCTTTCCGTGAGCATTGTGAACAGCCCGCCTTGCAAGCACGTTCTGTTTGACGCGAAAGGCTCAAGCCATACTCATCCCGTGATAAAGTGTCCGTACCGTATAGTGCATGAGGCAGCTAGGTGAAGCCAGTATAGGTTCCTGTATTTGACTGGACTATCTCATGGAGCCTGGCGAGGCCTGCCAAGAACGGCCTAAACGGCCACGCTTGGACCCGCCCGCGCAGAACAGCGAATCCAGTGGAGCTGAGGGAGCCAGCCATCCCCGCCTAGACGACGTCCTCACAGCCCTCAGCTCCTCGAACCAGCAAGTCCAGGCAGTTAAGACCGCCCTCCTTCGCTTGGGGAGTTCCGACAGACAGACATTCTTCCAAAAGCTATCAACACCGAATGGTACCGGCCCTTTCAAACCGCAATCCGCAACTCAATCACAGCAGGAGGCAGGATCGCACCAGCAGGTTGTTCAAAGGTCTCACGCACACAAATCCAGGGAGGTATCTGCCAGCCAACAGCTCAGCCAAGAGCAGTTGCAGCTCCTGCAAATTCTTGGGCCCTATGCCTCAGATCCCCAAGCCCTAAACCTCATACCCCAGCTCTACTCCATCTGGAAAGCAATTACTGCAGCAGTAGAACCCCAGGTCCTTGTCAACCTAGCAAATCTACTGCTAACTGCTGCACATGCCAGCACCACAGCTCAAACAGCAGCAGCAGCAGCAGCAGCTCCAGAAAAAGACCATCAGCCTGGGACTTCCTCCTTCCCCCATCACTACCCTCAGGACCTAAACCCCCAAGAAGGCAGCTTCTCAGCACCTTCCAGACTAAATCCTAGCACCTCCCGCCCTCGCTCCTCTACCCCAGACCCACACCAGCAGCACCACCACCACCACCAGCAGCAGCAGACTGACTCAAACAGGGCAGCAGCAGAGGCAGTAGCAGCAGCAGCAGCGACGCTCATCCAAGTGGCACAAGGGGGCAGCACTAGCCCAGAGAATTCTAGTGGACCGCCTCCTGCTCCAGCTGCTCCAGCTGCTGCTGCTGCTGGTGGTGGTGGTGGTTCCACACACTCTGGAAGACCTTCTCGAAGAAGCACTCCTAGTAGATATCACAAAGGCACCAGCAGCACGGGCACTCGCAGCCAAGCAGCAGCAGCAGCAGCAGCAGGAGGTGGCGCCCCAGCCCATGCTCTGCTGGATCCCGCCATTGCTACAACCTTGGCAGAGTCAACCGCAGTAGCAGCAGCTGCTGCTGCAGCCAATGCAGCACTCGCTGCTACGGCCACTGGCACAGGTAACGCAGCAGGAGCTATTGCTCCTGGTTACGCCGATGAACGTGATGTTACTGCGGATGATGATGCACATGGGGTTAATGGTGGTTCAGCAACTCACAAAGGGGGAAGTGAAGGGGCACCAGGGGCAGCAGCGCTGGGTGGTGGTGGAGGTGAGGGAGGGTTGCCACCCGTGGGGCCGGCAGGGTCTGCGGCTGCAGCAGTGGCGGCGGCAGCAGCAGCAGCAGCAGGTGGGATGGGGAGTTCCTTACAGCACAGCCATCTGCACATCTACCACAGGCAGCAGCAGTACCAGCAGCAGCTCAGGCACAGGCAGGGGGAGTTATACCACCCTACTGCTCTTCACAGGTAGGCGGGGCGAGAAGAGCACAGTTAGAGCATTGGGTGTGCATGGATATGAAGAGATTGTGGTGGGAGATGTATGAGCAGGTTTCATAGGGATGTTGTGGTGAGATGCCCATGTGGCTGGGTAAGGATACTGTGTTAGTATCGCTTGAGGTAGCAGCTATAGTCAGACGCCAAAGCCATTCTTCTTTCGATCGTGATTTCTTACATCAGGTGCGTGGGATTACGCGTTTCGGCATGTTGGCCATCATCAGATATTGCCAGCAGGGGTCAGCCCAGGATGTGTGCCATGCAATGTTCAGAATAAGGAGAGTGGCCAGATTAGACCGCTGCGCTGTGCAGTTACATGAAACTGCTTTTCTGATATACAACAAATGATCCGATATGGGAATTCCAACAGGCCAGTGTCCTTCTGTACCATATTCTGTAAGGCACAACCACCCAACCTTTGCCCCATATTCCCCCCAGGTAGGCCGCCCTTGCCTTCAAACCTCATGTGCTCTAGGAACCCCTTTTCTCCCTGCGGGCGCCCTCTGGACTAAAAATATGATTGTAAATCTGCACCTGTTGTCACTACCTTCCGTGACGACCATCAAGTGCTCCCCGTGGCTGCCTTTCGTTCCGCTCTGCCCTCTTTCACAACAATCCCTCTGCACAGTCTTGTCAACAAGGATCCCCTACATTTCTCCTCCAGATCTGATCGCCTATTGTCTGCTGACTCATGAATCCCCACGGCACCCCCTGTTAATGCACCCCTTGGATGAGGATTGTGATGATGGTCCCCAGCAGCTGCTGTTCCCCAGCCTTAAGACTAAACCTTATCCACGCTCGCCTTGGCTGCATTTTCCTTTCCTCCCTCCTGCCTTTCCGTCCTTCCTCTGAGCAACGCTCTCTTCATGTTGGCTTCTACTGTCTCCCTCCAGGCATAATGCGGAAAGTTCTGACTCTTTCATGCTTTTCTCCTCCCTCTTTCCCTCTTTGCAGACACCCGCTGAATCAGGATCGTGATGATGAGCCTCAACAGTTGAGTATGGAGCTATTGGTAGCCAGCCTGTGTCAGAGCATTGTGGAGAAGCAGGACACCTTCAGTGAGGCAGTATTCCATAAGCTGGTGGCAGACCTACTGCTCCAGGTAAGGGGGGAGGGGAGGAGAGGGACAGGGAGGGAGGGGGCTGTTTTGGGGCTGGTTGTGAGGAGGGGGCCTTGAGGGAGGTGGAATGTTGAACTAGAGCTCAGTTACAGTCTAGGTTATAGCAAACCTCCTGCTACAGGTAAGGAGGGGGGAGGGGGGGATGTTCTTGGGGCTGGTAGTTAGGAAGGGACCTTGAGGGAGGTGGAATGTTGGACTAGAGCTCAGAAACAGTCTGGGTTATGGCAAACCTCCTGCTGCAGGTAAGGGGGAAAGGAGGGGGGGGAGGGAGAGGGGCCAAGGGGGGTGTTCTTGGGGCTGGTTGTGAGGAGGGGGCCTTACAAGAGGTGGAATGGTGGAATAAAATGGAACTAGCTGTCGATTGCAGTCTAGTCAATGGAAATCTCCTGCTACAGGTAAGGGGGGGGGGGGGTAGGAGGGAGAGGGGGGAGGAGGGTGTTCTTGGGGCTGGTGAGGAAGGCCCCTTGAGGGAGATGCAGTGTTCGAAGAGAATGTCTATACAGTCAATTCATGGCAAACCCCCTGCTGCATCTTAGATGGGGGAGGGAGAGGAAGAGTGTTTTGGGCTGGTTGTGCGGAGGGGGTCTTGAAGGGGGATTGGGGCGTCGAAAGGGCAAAAGGGCAAGCACAGCATGTGAGGGGCAAAAGGACAGGAGGCGATTCTCAATGGATGTGGGTGTGCAGATAATATGTGCAATTGTCAATAGATTAGGCTCCTTAAGAAGTTCTTTGCACCTGACACATCTGCCATGCTGCTGCAGCTGGTCTTGATGGTGGGCATGCCATCGGAGAGCCCAGTTAGTTACTACGATTGAACTCCAGACCTTGGCTAGATGACCTAAGTTGTCTCCTTTTGTCCCTAACAATCCCTCTTTATTGTTGCCGGTCATTTCTCTGGTAGTACTGTCTTTAAACCACAGGTCAGCAACCTTGTCCTACCTTCTCTACAACCCCCCCTTCACGAGGAATGCTCCTTTCATTACCGTACAGGTCATGGCAGATGAAGATGCTCATGGTTGCGTCCAAGGTGACCTGCTAGGGGGCTTCACCCAATCCACGGGCTTCCTGCTCACCACCAAGCCGCGCGTCGGCTTCAGCGGTCGGCCGAAGCGGAAGGCCAGCGGGCACGGCGTGACGCGCGACTTCAACACCGGCATCAACGTGCCGCATGAGGTGTTTGCGTCGGCCGGGAAGCCGCTGATGGTTGCGGTGGATGGGTGGGAGTTTGTGGTGCATATTATGAGTGCGCCACATAAGCAGGTAAATGTGGAAAAGACAGGGGGTCTCTGTTGCTTGGACGGGGGCTCAGGCTCCAAGCATGGCTGATGAGGTGGTGACAGTTGTAGGATGTGGGTTGCTGTCTTATTACTTGTAATCCTGGATGGCTGGGAGTTTGTGGTGCATTTTAAGAGTGCACCACATAAGCAGGTAAGTTTTGGAGAAGGGAGGGGCTGTCTCTGGCTTGGGCCGGGGCTGCAAGCACTGCTGTTAGGGTGGTGGCAGTTTTAGGATGCATGTTGCTGTAGCGTTAGTTGTAATCCTGGACGTCAGTTCCATAGGGATGTATCGGCTATGATGTGTGTCGGTTGTATGCAGGAATGGCTGTAGTAAGTAGGGTTTTGGGTGTCTGTTCTATGATTGCAGTGTCTTGTCAACGCCATATGGCATACCTCTGCTCAGATCTTCCATCATCTGTACCTGCTGTTATATGATTTACAAATGCATTTTTGCTGCAGATATAGGCGTGTTGCCTTTTACTTTGGGTGTGGATTTTCCTATTGCAACATCTGCATGAACCATGTGACCTCTGCTCAGATTTATTAATCATATCTGCTTGTGGTCTTGTGGGTTGCGCTGCCCGCACGGGCTCCCCACTTTGACGGGGCCTCTTTTGTAATCTGGCAATCTTATCACTGACTCCGAAACCATGCTTTCTGCTGCCTCCCGTGCAGGTCATGGAGAATGGCATGCGCTTCCGCATGTATACCTTAGTCATTGGCAGCCCAGATGAGGCCCTGATGAAGGGCTTGAATGACCCCAACTGGCTAGAACCCTTCCAGAGGCGGAGCAAAGGGGACGCTACATGGTACCGCCAATCCTGGGTGTCGTTTGTGGTATGCAGCCACGAGCAGGAGCAGGGTAAAGGCAAGCGGCGCAGCAGGAACACAGCTACGGCTGCAGCGGCAGCACATACGGCAGCGGTCCCTGCAGGGGGTGGGGAAGGGGTGGGTGGTGGGGGTGGGAGCCGGGGGGCGTCGGCAGTAGGAGGTTCCGGGGCGGTAGCAGAGACCTCTGGTGAGAATGGGGTGACCACTTTTGCGGGACGGCATTATGGCATGATGGCGGGTGGTATGAATGGGGACGACGGCGGGTATGGTGCTGCTGGTGGTGGTGGTGGGCTGCATGGGGTGTTGGGGTTGGGTATACCCTCTCTCAGCAGTTTGCTTGCAGGAGCATCAGCACCAGCAGCAGCAGCAGTGGCAGCTAATGGTGGTGGTGCAGCAGGGGCTGGGATGGCATATGGTATGGAGCAGCATGCCGGCGCCGGAACTGGAGGGGCGGCCGGCGGCGGCGGGTATTTGAGCACATCGGGAGCAGTGGCTGCGGCAGCAGCAGCAGCAACAGAGGCGCAGAGCTCTGCGGAAGCTGCACGGCAGGATGTGCTTGAACGGCTTACTCAGCAGCTAAACAGCGGCGGCACTGAAGGTGGCAGTGGTACCTTGGGGGTGGCAGGAGTTACTGGTGATGACGTGAAAGGGGTTGGTATGGGTGGGGGGTTAGGCGGGTGGGGTGCAGCACAGCAATGGGCTGCATCGTTGCAATCCAGCAAAGCAGCTGCTGCACTGGCTGCCGCTGCCGGGGTGGGGCCGATAGGAGCGGTTGGGACGATGGGATTTGGAGCGAGGCCGGGAGGAGGGGCGATGGGGTTTGGCATGGGGGGTCTGCAGGGGTTTTCCATGCACCAGCACCAGCAGCTGTCGGGTGGAGGGGTTTATGCAGGGTTGGCGCCAATTGGTGCGCCGGGACTGGCGAGTCCGACGGCTGTAGCACATGATGCGGCGTATACCTTAGCGGCATTAGCGGCAGGGCATCTGCCTTTGAAGCCACCCCACCAGCAGCAGCAGCAGCAAGTGGAGGTGCTTGTTGAACAGCAGCAGCAGATGGGGTTGCTGGCGCAGGTGCCTCCTGAAGGTGTGACCGCAGGGGAAGCAGTGGGAGTAGGCGGGGTAGAACCACCACCACCAGCAGCAGCAGCAGCGCCGGCTGCTGTGCATGAAGCTGAAGGGGTAAAGAGGGTGGAGGCAGTAGCAGGTGCTGAGACTGCTGGGGATGTGGGGCACGTGCTACATCCTTCAGCAGCAGTAGCAATGGCTGCAGGTGGGGCCCTGAGCTAAGTGGATAGCATATACAGCCTTGTTTAAGCCACGTGCAGCAACAGCTGGTAGGTAATGTTTATGCAACACATTGGCTTCATAGAGGAACGGTCCCAGAAGATAGGCTACAGGCACATTGAGGAGGTGGTTGTGACCTAGCCGGGTCTTACTGTTATGAGAGGAGAGGGTATGCTCCTTAAGGGTCATGCAGTGGCTGCTTTTGAGGAAAGCAAATGGGGGAAGTGGAGAGCTGGATGCTGAAACTACGTCAGGGGGAGCAATGTTTGCAGGTGGGGCCCTGAGCTAGGCATGTACTATGTCTGCTGTTAGTGGTTTGGGTCTCTGGCATGTGAGGCGGCACATTGCTGTCTGCTTTGGTAAAAAATGGATAATGAAAATCTGGGTGCCAGACGTACGGATTTGGGATGGTGTAGCCATGGCATGGGTCTCCGAAGGGGGGGAGGAGAATTAGACTGTGATAATGGTATTGGAGTTACTGGGTGTCAGATGCCTGCCATTTTAAGCTGCATCCAGCAACAGCTGGTGGGCAGTTGTTGCCTTGCATGCGTCCCCTTGTCCTCTTTTGGCAGCTCTTTACATTTTCCATGACAATGGGACCTGGGTCTTTGCTGATATTTTCTGACAAATGATGAATTGGAGGTGACTTTATGATGTGCTGGACTGTGCTGATGATCCTAAATCTGACCACGACAGATCTGGCTTTGAGAGTTGCTGGATGCACTTCTGTTAGATGCCAAAGAGGGGTCTGAAACCCAACGGCTATTACCCTGTGGATTGATCACCAAAAAGGTCGGGACCTTTGTGGTCGCAATTTACAGGAATGACACCCGTTGGGTTTAAGACGCCATCTTGTGCAAAGCCCTTTCCGGCACGTCATGAACGTGGTCTCAGGGTGGTCTGAACCTCCCACTGGTTCTTGTGGTTTGGAACTTGGGGTGTGGGGGCACCATTCTAGATCTACAGGTGTACCCTACTGGGTCTGGGTGCCACATCTGGATCCATCATATCTTATTCGTGAAGGTTGTAAAGAACGCCTGCAGGGCTGTCCTTTGCAGTCAGGGTTAGCATTCTGGATTTGCAGCTAGCTGGCAACCATGTTCTGTGTGGAGGAGGGTTTGGTGGTGTACAGACTATCACCATAGTATTATCAGGAGAGGGAAAGGGAACGGAAGTTATGGGGTGGGGAAGGTTGGCCTTAGCTAGGTATGTATGATCATACTGACTCTTGAGTGGGCTAATTCATGTGTCATGGTGAGCGCGATGGAGCCAGATTGGCCTGCTGGTTGACTATGTCATGGTAGTCTTCGCATCCTGGGAGGGCAAGGGGTCGGTGGGAACGATTCTATATGATGAGCTTTCTAACATTAGCTGATGTGACAAGGACCTTACTGGCCGGGGTGGCGGCAACACTGTAGAGTACCACTTGACCAGACTATGGCATTGGAAGCAGCTTGCAGAACAGTATGGGGTTTCTGGGAAAGGAAGGGTTCTCTTAGTTATGCGGATGATGATAGTTGTGGTACGGGGTTCGATGCTGGATGCAATAGCTATTGCAGACGGATTTGGGATGGCTGCTAAGTTTGTACCTAGCAACGCTACTGTGATTGCTGCTCATGCACGATGATATGTCTTGTTTGTGTGTGGTTCACTCTAGTACTATCTGATTTATTCTGCTCTGAAGCGTCCAGCACTCACTGGTAGTGACTAAGGGCAGCATAATAGCTTGTACAATGTTTTGCTTTGCAGCTTTGTAGCAGATGTCTACAGATACCATATAGAGGCTATTGATCTGCAAAGCAAGGCATTCTATGCTATTTTATGCATAGAATGCCGGATATCTTGCTCCCGGCAGGTCAATATTTGGATATGTTTGATTCGGAGTCGGAGACAGATGTTCCTAGTGATTCGTCTGATGAGGAACTGGTTGAAGTCTAAATAGCTACATGTTTGGGTATTAGCCTTGGTTGGTATGCTGGACGTCTTGGGTGGTACATCTGCGGTGGACTTACTGGACCTCCTGCTTGTTCGGTGCTCTGGATTGTGTTTGATTTGGACACACCCATCAGTCTCCTGCTGGTGCTTTGTTTGCTGGTGCTCCTATTTGCCGTGTCCGTAGTTGGATGTCTGCTTGGGTATTCCTCTTGCTTGGTGGTATGGATTCCATTGCTTTTGGACCCATCCGATGGTGCGTTTGGTCGTTTCGACTTAGCAGCCCTTTGCGGTTGCCGCACCTTAAATTTTTGTTTGTTTGTTTATGCCCTGGTTAACACACTGCGTGCTCCTGTGCATGTAGCATCCTCCGCAATCGTTGGCAGATTTGGGCGCTGGCCATCTGTCTTTTTGTGCCACTCTTGTGGTTGCTGTAGGTTTTCCTGTTTGCTACGCTGAGTTTATCCTGTTGTACATTGTTGTACTGGGGTAGGGGCTTGCAGGCACTCAGGTAGCAGTTCTTGGTGCTGCAGGTCCCATGGGCCTGTTCGTTGTATGTATAGGAGGCTGTCTGTGACCTGCCCTGAATGTTGCATGATGGTGGTTGGCAGTAGAGGCTGGTCGTTGCAAGGACACCAGCTTGTCCCCATTGATTTTGGTGCTGTGGAGTGGATGGCAGATTTTGACCAGACCGTTGATCTGTCTGGCAGGACTGTGCGATGTTTATTGACCGGCTGATCGAAGGTGCTACGAAAAGGTTTGTTTGAGGTGGAGCGCATACCATGAAAGCTTTTGATGAGCTGCTGTTCAACCAATGGCATCAGACAGGTGCACTGCTGCACTGTCAGACCGAGACGTCACCGAAGTGAGTGCAGTACAGCCTCCTCGCCCATTCTTGCATGTTGGGGGCCTAACTGATTGCTGAAGGGACGCTACATTCAGAAAAGCTAGCAGGGCGCTGAGGAGTCCGAACCGCAATGCGACAACGACTGCATCCGTGTTTTTATACGCACCCTGACATGTTTAAGGGGCGTTGAGCACGGTTGTTTGCAATTTCACGCTTTGTACAAAGACTCGCATCTGCAGCAAGCCGCGTGAATCAGCTCAGAGCTTATTACCGGCCTTGCTCTGCGCTCAAAGGGGCTCGGATAGAACCCTGCTCCTATCCAGCTGCTTCCAAAGCAGGGAGGAGGTGGTGAAGTGCTTTGCTGAGCACTTTGCTGATGTCCTCAACTGCCCTGCCAAGCTCGACCAGCAAATGCAGCAGACCATTGAGGAGTTAGTGCAGAAGATGGAGGCAGGGCAAGGTGCAAATCAGCAGAGTGAAGCAGCAGCTCAGCCACCTACTGTGCAGGAGGTTGAAGAAGCTGTCTTTGCCTGTCGTAATGGGGCAGCTCCTGGGGTTGATGGTATCGCAGCGCCTATGCTAAAGCTCAGTGGGACCATGCTGAAATGGTTGCACAGGGTCATTGTGGCGGTGTGGGAGTCAGGGAAAGCGCCAGTGGAGTGGAAACGTGCACTGTTGGTGGCACTGTATAAAGGCAAAGGAGAGCGCAAAGTGAGAGATAGCTATAGGGGGATAAGCTTGCTAAGTATACCGGGGAAGGTGTATGTCTTGGTCATTTTGGCTAAGATCAGTTCTCATATCGATGCACAACTGCTTGATAACCAGTCTGCTTTTAGGAAGGGGAGGGGCCTCACTGATGCTTTGTTCACCATACGCCAGGTCATCTCTAAGTCTGTAGCATTCGATCAGCCTCTATTCATGGCTTTTGTGGATTTGCGTAAGGCATATGATTCTGTACCGCGAGACACGCTATGGCGCATCCTGCATGTGTACGGGGTACACACAAAGCTGATAGAGTTGCTGATGGACTTGCATACTGGCACACAGGCTGCTGTTAGGATGGGTGGTGTGGTGTCTGAGTGGTTTGATGTGCATGGCGGGGTGCGGCAGGGATGTGTCATTGCTCCCTTGCTGTTCAACATCTACATGGACTTTGTGGTTCGGCAGGCAATGGCTCAGATGCCGGAGGGATGTGGGGTGAAGCTAGCCTATCATGCAGATGGGAAACTTGAGCGTGATGGGTGTGGTAGTGGTGGGTGTGTGGAGCTGTTGTCTGTTCTGCTGTATGCAGATGATATGGTGTTGCTAAGTCCCAGCAGGGAGGAGTTGGTGGTCATGCTGCAGGTGATGGACAAGGTTGCTGCTAGTCTTGGGTTGCGCATCAATGCAAGCAAGACTGAGATCCTGTCCATTGACAAGGATTGGAAGGAGGGGGATGTGCCAGTGCAGCAAGGACCAGAGGTGGTTATCAGTGAGGGTGTGGTAAAAGAGGTGTCACAGTTCAAGTACTTGGGAAGTGTGCTTGTGACTGATGGCAGGTTGGATGTGGAGTTGAATATCAGGAGGGGTAAGGCTGTGGGGAGGTTTAAGCAGTTTGAAAAGATGTGGGGTACCAAGCATCTGTCATTGGCTACGAAGGTGAAGTGTTACAAGGCATATGTGTTGCCAATTCTGCTGTTCGGGAGTGAGTGTTGGTCCCTGACCAAAGTGCAATCGCAAAAGCTTGAGCGGGTGCACTCTAGCTGCCTTAGGAGCATCCTGGGGGTCAGGCTGTCAGATCGGCACACCAATGAGCATATCAGGAAATCATGTGGGGTAGCCACCTTGTCAGCATACATCACAGCAAATAGGCTGAGGTGGCTGGGGCATGTGGGCCGCATGGAGGAGGGCAGGTTGCCGCATATTGCGTTGTTCTCTTCATTACATGGTGACATGACGAGGCCAGTGGGTAGGCCTCGCCATACCTGGGAGAAATGCGTGTGTGCAGATCTGAAGGTGCTTGGTCAAGATGAGGGGAGCTGGGAGGCTTCATGTCAGATTAAGAGTGCTTGGAGGAAGAGGTTGTGGGATCTTACGCACCCTTGGGAAAGCCAACGGTTAGTGAGGTGTAGAAGGCGCACTAAGCAAGCTATTGATAAGCATGTGGAGCGCTATGTGGTGCCTTTCAGTGGCTGGGAGGATGGTGGTTCACCAGTACCTAGGTGGTGGGAGCCACCTCCAGCCCCTACTAGGGTGGTGCTTGATCCTGCTGCCTCCCCGCCACCCATGTGTGATGGAAGTGGAGCAGGTTTTGGGTTTTAGTGGTGGTGTTTGTTTCCCCTTGGTGTGCACGCCGTTGCATCTAGCCTCAGCTTGTGTGTGGCAAATCCACCATCGGTTGTGTGGCTTCGTGATTGTGATCAGGAGCCTTGTGTTTGTGGCCTAGGTTTGTTTGGCCATTGGCATTGCTGGTCTTGCGTTTTGATTGATTGATTGATTGACATCCCATGATGTTATATTGCCCACAGCAAGCCATGGAAGGTGTTTTGCGTACTGCAATCTTGTACTCTTTGTTCTTGTGTGCATCTGTGTCTGTACCCTTTGTGCATATGTAAGTGTGGAGGGAGCGACCCTGAAACATAACTACACGGCGTAAGCTTGAAACATGTCTATACAATGTTTACTTGCACAGCTGTGGGGTGCATGTACATGATGCTGCTTGCTGAGCAGGTCTGTAGCTACTGGACACCTGGTCCTGGCAACTGCATGCCTTGTGGTGCTCTAGAACATGTGCTCCAACCTTATTGCTTAGTGGCACAGTTCGAATGTACACATGGTTACTTCCATCAGCCACCTTCCATCATCATCATGTGACCCATCTCAGCCCCAGAGGATGCCATGTCCCCCTCCAGCAAGTGCAGGTACCCCTCCTGTACCGCCGTACACCTTTTTTCCTACCATCTCGCCTCCGCCGCCGTTGTTCCATCAGTTGCAGAGCCCAGCAGGACCAGCAGCAGCAGCAGAACCGGCGGCACTCTTTCCAGGATATGCTATGCCGGCTGAAGGTGTTTCAGCAGAGCAAAGGCAGATTTCCACATGGGGGGGAGGCAGATGCTGATGGGGTGAAGATTGGCAAATGGATCAGCAACCAGCGCAGTGCTTACCATCTAGGGAAGTTGTCTGCTGAGCGTATCACCACCCTAGAGGGAGTACCTGGCTGGTCCTGGAGGGTGCAGAAGATCCTTTGGGAAGATAGTTTTGATCGGTTGAAGGCTTTTCAGCAGGACAAAGGCAGGTTTCCAGACCAAAAGGAGGCGGATGCTGATGGGATGAGGCTTGGCAACTGGGCTAGCAGGCAGCGAACGGCATACCATCGAGGCAAGCTGCCTGCTGAGCGTATCAGCGCCCTAGAGGGATTGCCTGGGTGGGCCTGGAGGGTGCAAACGGGACCTAAAACCTCTTCCTCTGCTTGGGAAGATAGTTTGGATCGTGTCAAAGTTTTTCAGCAAAGCAAAGACAGGATTCCACAGCGGACAGAGGTGGACGCTGACGGGGTGAACATTGGCCGTTGGGTTGCCACCCAGCGAGAAGCATACCATGCAGGCAAGCTGTCTGCTGAGCGTATCAGCGCCCTAGAGGGAGTGCCTGGGTGGGCCTGGAGAGTGCAAGTGGGGCCTACCGGTAAAACTTCTTGGGAAAATAGGTTTAATCGATTGCGGGATTTTCGGATGGTTGAAGGGAGGCTTCCAAGACAGGGCGAGGTAGATGGTGACGGGGTGAAGCTTGGTTCCTGGATCAAAGAGCAGCGTAAAGTATACCGGAGGAAGCAGATGTCTGCGGATCGCATTGCAGCCCTTGAGGAGGTACCTGGCTGGTCATGGAGGGAAAGGACAAGAACTAAGTTTGATGATTGACTAGACATGGCCATGGCCTTCCAGCAAGTCAATGGCCGTTTACCGCATGACACCTGGGGGAGTGGCAATGGCATGTGCTTGTGGCTGTGTCCTTGTTGAGTGATTGTGGATGCTGCTTCTGCAGCAATTGGTTCTTTTGTTTTCTGATGTTGGCTTAGGATTTCAGCAGCAACTGTGGGCAGGAAGTTAGCCCATAGGCAGGGTGTGATGTCAAGCTGAGAATGTTTGCACCATCTGCCAGCATCTTGGCCTTAAGCCATACTCAAAGTAGGGCATAGTGATGTGATGAACTCCTTGCAGCCTGTGATGCATGGTGATTCACATGCTGCATGCCTAGAAGGAGATGTTTTTATGATGAAGATTGCACGTTGGCAGGTGCGGCATGTGACACCATGAACTCATAAGTTGTCCTAAAAGCTTCATTGTGTGAGCGAGATGCTTAATGTGCATGAGCTAAGACTGTGTTTGTTGAGAATCCGTCATGGCATGCTGATGCACCGGAGTGGGGGCCACTCCATATGTGCTGCCTTGAGCTGAGGGCTGATGACATTTACAGCATGTGTCTAAGTGCCATGTCTGCTTGGGTGCTGCAGCCATGGTACCTTCTTGTGTTTGCAGAATGGTTTGGCTACTGTGGTGGTAGGTATTCCATTCAAGAGAGGTGTTTCTTTGCCCTGTAAGGTAGGAAAATGGGAGTCTGACTCTGGTGTGTTTGGTTGTCCAATCTGTAATCTGGTAATTTGGTGTCTGGGTGTGCCCCAGCTGCCTTACCTGCAACCACACCTTAAAGTGTTGTTTGTTTGTTTTATGTAATGTCCAAAGCTTGTTAAGGGCATGTATACAGTTTTTTGTCTCAAGAGGGAAGGTGACTTATCCCTGATCAGATTGTTGCCAGGGTGGTGGTGGGAGCACTTGTGTGACTCAACTGAGTGCCTACAGGACCTGCTCAGGTCTGAGAGTGCACTGCGGCCTGATATAAGCAGATGTGTGTCTACCTGTCCTTGTCTTGAGGTCAGACTCGGGTATCCATTTTGCGGAGCGCGGCCTCTAGATCCGCATAGAAGCCACCTTCACATGTCGCTGGTGCACACTTCTTGCTCCTTCAGTTCGCACTCTTTATTATCTTCTGATCCAGTCTCTAGTAAAGATCGTGCCATATCAGGTCTTGCATCCCATCCGAGAACGCTATCCACCTTGCCCTTGCGTCGAACTCAACTACAAGCCCCTGGTACGATCACCGCTGGCTTTTCCTTGGGACGTCTGCTCGCTAATTCAAACGGTAAGGGATTAGGCCAATGCGTAAGGCCACGTGAGGCCATCTTGTAACTCGCACAACGGACTGCTGAGTGAATCACCCCTACGCTGCTGCTGCCCACCAGGCTGAACTGGGCTTGTGCTGCAGGGCCCGGAACAGATTTGCCTAAGCAACGCAAGACGTGCCGGTTGCAGCAGCAATAGCAGCATCCCTTCCATTCACCACAGCTGCGGCAACAACTTCTCCTCCTGTCAAACTTAGCTGAACTTGACAGAGGGGCCCAGGGCACATACACCATCAGCTTGTTAGCTGCATCAGCGCAGGCTTTGTGGTACAATGCAAATGTACACACGGATACCTCCAGCGGCTGCTTTACATCATCATCATAATCATGTGACCCATCTCAGCCCCAGAGGATGCCATGTTCCCCTCCAGCAGCTGCGGGTCTCCCTCATGTACAGCCCTACAGCCCCTCCCCTACCATCTCGCCTCCGCCCCAGTTGTTCAATCAGTTGCACAGCCCAGCAGGACCAGCAACAACAGCCAGAGCAGCAGCAGCGTTATCGCCGGCACTCTTTCCAGGATATGGTATGCCGCCTGAAAACGTTTCAGCAGAGCAAAGGCCGGATTCCACAGTGGATAGACACGGATGCTGATGGGGTAAGAATAGGTCGCTGGGCTAGCAGCCAGCGGACGACATACCATTCAGGACAAACTGGCTACTGAGCGTATCATGGCCCTTGAGGGGGTGCCTGGGTGGGCGTGGACGGCGCAAAAGACATCTTGGCAAGATAGGTTGGATCGGTTGAAGGTTTTTCAGCAGGGTAAGGGGAGGCTTCCAAAACAGAAGGAGGTAGATGCTGATGGGCTGACGCTTGGTGAGTGGATTCACTCGCAGCGCAGTGCATATCGGAAGAAGCTGATGCCTGCTGATCGCATTGCTGCTCTTGAGGCTATCCCAGGCTGGGCCTGGAAGGTGAACCATAGGCAAGGTGACAAAATTACCTTTGATCAAGGCCTCTCAGCGCTCAAGGCTTTTGTGCAGGCGCATGGGCAAATGCCGCCTCACCGTGAGGTTGGTGGTGAGCCCTTGGAATTGCACCTTGGCAAGTGGGTTTCTAAATGTCGTAGCCGTACGAGGGAAGGCAATATGACCCCTGATCAGATTGCTGCCCTGGAATATGTGTCAGGGTGGTGGTGGGAACGCCCCAAGCCTGCATCCAGGGCGTCGGCAGCAATTGCTGGCTAGTTGGGTAGAGCCAGCAACAACAGCTCCGAGGTGTACTCTGTTGTTAATACTATGACCATGGAACAGGTGGTGATCTTTGGGTTTGTTTAGGGTAGAAAAGAGGGTCGAATGAGCATGACAGTTCCCACACAGTAGCAAACAGCTAGGATCTCTGGTAGAGGGCATGCAGCCGCAAGGGTCTGCAGCGCTGGGCATGTTTCGTTTCTTTGATAGATGCTGGAGGGATATAGTGACCAACTGCAGCCGAAGGATCTGTGCGTTTAAACATGTGGGCTGTAGGCAAAGTGATGTGTGGAGCAACTTGCACTGCACTGCCTTGTGGGATCTGCAAAAGAGTGCTCTTTGTCTTGTGTGCTGTGGCCATGTGCTGATCCTTCTATTGGCTTGGCAGGCAATGCTGCTGATCCAGCAGCTGTGCCAGGATGGTCTACTGGAATCATAGAAGCAAGTACTAGTGATAACAATGTTGATCAGGGACCTTTGAATGAACAGACACATTGTACCAATCAAGGATCTGAACTCCATGCTGTCTTACTCCGCTGTGGGGTTCCGGGGCTCAGCGCTTGGCACTCTGACTGGTTTTGGTCAATGTTGGTTGTGTGCGGCTGAGTGAGGCAATATTTGTCTCCACTGATCCTTTGTTGGATTTCCTGAGATCATGTTGGTGCAGATGGGGTATGTGCAAAGATTGGAACTTGCACTACTTGAGCTGCTATCTGTATAGGAGTATTGATGCTCAGCATGCTAGCTGTCTCTCCTGCACAGTAATCTGCAAAACAAGGCATTTTATGCTATTGTATGCCCTGGGTGACTCACTGCGTGCTCCTTTGCATGTAGCATCGTCGCCATCATTGGCAGGTTTGGCCGCTGCCCATTTATGCCATTTGTGCCACTCTTGTGGTTGCTGCAGGTTTTACTGTTTGCTACGCTGATGCTCTCTTGTTGTACTGGGGTAGGGGCTGCAGCCACTCAAGTAGTAGTCCTTGGTGCTGCAGGCCCCATGGGCCATGTTCGTTGTATATGTAGCAGGCCGTCTGTATCTGCCCTGACTGTGGCGTGGCAGTCATTAGTGGTACAGGCTAATCGTCGTTGCAAGGACATCAGCTGGTCCCCATTGTTCCGGGGTGCTGTGCAGTGGATGGCTCTTTAACCAGAGCCTTGATCTATCTGGCAGGACTGTGCGATGCTTAGGCTTCTTAAATCTATACAACAAGAAGTAGCGCCTACCATGATACCATCTGAGGAGCTGTTGTCAGGCGATTAATGTCCAACCAACGCCGTCTGACAGCCGCAGTGTCTTCGTCGTAACCGAAGTGAGTGCAGTACTGCCTCCTCGACCATACTTGCAAGTTGCATGTGTGCCCTGATGTTGCTAGAGGCGTGCTACCTTAACCAAACTAGCATAACAGGGCGCTGACGATCGTCTTCGAAACGCAGAGGGACTGCTTGCCCTGGTGTGCCACTGCTACCGCACGTGCTACCGGCCTCGGTCGAAGGACTCTGCACCTCGATGAGGCCAGATTGCGTGCCAGCGACAGTGCATTAAATCACACTTCACGAGATGACTTGGTGTGTGGAACCAGTTTGACAGCTTTGACAGCTTAGTTCCGTTTCCGAGGAGTGTAAGGCGAATGCTTGCTAGGTTCTCAACTCGAGGTGAGCTGAGAAGTCCTGCTGTCCTTGGCGGATTATGGCTTCAACAGACGCTGGACATGACGATAGCCAACTTTACGGCGCCCAAACTCCTCTTGCTAATACCTGCTGTGCTGCCTCACAGGGACTGCAGTGCTGGCCAGGGTGCTGCCCTCAGCCACTACTGCTCCAAAAGCATTCACAAGCTCCTTGGAGGCCCCAGCGGCAGCAGGAGCAGTACCAGCAGCGTATGGAGCTACCTGCAGTCTTCTCAAGCAAGGCGCAGGAGCTCCTGATCCCCAGCTGAGTGGTCAATTCAGACCAGCTGCAGCAACCGCTGTGACAGCGCTGATCGAACATACCACAAAACCACCAGTGTCAGCAGCATTGGCAGCAGCAGTATCAGGCCTGCATCATGGCACAGCCCTCAGCTCACAGAAATGCCATGCCTCCCTCCATCAGCTGCAGGCAGTGTCCCTGTGCTCCCCTACCCCTTGGGTCTCACCAGTACCACCTCTACCCCTGCTGCTCAGCCACTCAGTTAGCTTCACAACCCAGCACTATTGTCAGCAGCAGGACCAGCAGGATCAGCAACAACAGCCGGGTAACAGCCGGGAGATGCTGGGGAGGGGAAGCATGGAGAAGGTTCCATGAAGCAGACAGCTAAGTGGAAGGCTTTTCATGAGGGGCTAGAAGAGGTGAAGACGTACGTGGGTGTTCATGGTCGCTTGCCTCCCCGCAGAGAGAAGGCTTCCAAAGCCAAGATCAGCTTGCGAACCTGGCTGGATTTTAAGCGAAAGCAGTATGAGTGTGGCACGCTTCCCTCTGAGATGGCTGCTGCTTTGGATGAGGCACTGGGGGAGGTGTGTAGAGCACGTCAGTGGCCCTCCTTTGAAGAGATGTTGGACCGCCTGAAGGTTTTCCAGCAGAGCAGAGGGAGACTTCCACAACAGAAGGAGACGGATGCTGACGGGCTGAGGATTGGCAACTGGATCAATACACAGCGAATGGCCTACAAGAATGGTAAGCTAGGGGCGGAGCGCATTGCAGCCCTTGAGGTAGTGCCTGGGTGGGCCTGGAGTGTGCAGAAGCACACTGCTGATGAGGTCTGGTTGGACATTATACGAGCCTTTGAGAAGGCTTATGGTCGTCTCCCAAGAAAAACAGAGACATGGGATGGCATGACGGTTGGCAGGTGGGTGAGCCACAAGCGGCACAGTTACAAGCGAGGCCTTTTATCGCAACAGCAGATCGCAGCTTGTGAGGATCTGCCAGGGTGGGTCTGGGCTATGCATTTAAAGCGGTGTGGAAAGGTTCCCTTTGACGCAGGCCTTGCTATTCTCAAACAATATGTAGGGATTAATGGCCGACTGCCCAGTACACTTCAAGTGGGTGATGAACCAATGCGGTTGCACCTAGGCAACTGGTTGGGAAACTGCCGCAGGCGGAAGAGGAGAGGCCAGTTGAGCCCTGATCAGATTGCTGCCTTGGAGGAGGTGCCTGGGTGGTGGTGGGAGTGCCCCAGGCCCTTCAGGCTGTACTAGCTGATAACGATGTTAGGATACATAGTAGCTGTGGGCTGTGGGCTGTGTCAATGTCTTTTAAAGGAGAGAAAGAGGCCTTGCTCTGCCCCTTTGGACCAGAGCAGGGCTATGTCTTGTGTGCCAAACGAGGATTAGGTGTCGCTTTGACACATAATGTCATGTACTAACAGCTGCCACACATTACATGATTATGTATGCTGTGGGCCGGCCGTGTTTGTACCGTATGTGACATGCACAGGATTGTGTAAAAGCACTTGCTTGAGGGTGAGAGCTTGCGGTGTGCCCTGTAACTATTCTACAATTGCTGAGTTGCTAACATGGTCGTAGAGAGTTTGGCCAGTTTCTTAGTTGGGGGTAATCTTCAGTGGGTTAAGGCACCTGAAGAATGGTGGATGCTGCAGCAATATGGCGGTGGATTTGGTGTAGAATCCCTGTCAAGCGGTTCTGGCTAGTGAGAGCATCCGAGCTGTCGGAATGCAATCACGGGTGTGTGGAATGGGGGGTTGAGATCCAGCCGGGGGTTTGCTGTTGGTGAACACATCCGGGGTGCGCTGATCTTGCTGATCACAGGCTCATGGTTGGGCACGCAGTATGGGTGTGTTATATGGTTTGTGGAATGATCATGTAAGATGCATCTGTCGTCTGACTGGATTGGCACTTGAGGCCTCCATGGAAACTGTCCAAACATTTATCTTTATTGGTCAGTTCATGTGTGTTTGGAGCGGGCGCCCTAAAGACCTGTTGCATGTAGTGGAGCAGACTGAGTGCGTGTCCGCCAAGCTGGCCAGAGCTGCTGGTTGTGCATGTCTTCACCAGCACAGCTTCATGGCACGTTGTAACATTTTATTCTTGATGGTGTAGCAACACACAGTAACATACTGGTTTGAGCCATGTGGCGGGTGGTGCACGGTCCAAGGGCTGTGCAGTGATTTATTTCATTTTGATTTGGATGTTGGTGCTGCCGTAACAACTTGCCCCCCTGCAACATCACTGTTGCAACCTTGCTGATGTATGGTTTTTCTGCAACTTGCATGTGGAGCGGATTGCCGGACCGGTGTGAAATGCGATGGTAGCATGTGTCATGCCCGCTAGTGTGTCGTGCCGGGCACCAAGTCGGGGTATTGTTCAGGTAATGTTCAGCGGCAAATATAGTTGCACATGGTCACGCATCTGTATGATCATCTGAGGACTAGTCACTTGAAAAGGGGTATTGGGGAACTGTAGTAAGCCTACTTCCTTAACTGTACGCCGCTCATGGTGGAGCGAGCGTAGATGTAACAATGTAACAATACTGGGGAACACTCATACCAATGGTGCCTGAAGCTACCATATAAGCGCTGCATTGGGAGCTCCTTGTTGAAAGAAGTCTGTTATCTGCTGCTGTAATAATGCATGTGCAGCTGGCTCTTTCCTGCATGTACCCATATATATGCAGGTCTGCCAAGTGTTGGGGCGGCTTCAGGGAGTTCGCGACCGGTGTGTTTGGTCGTTGCGACATAGCTGCCTTTGTGCAGCCACACCTTACCGACTTGAGCCACCTCGCCTCAATAGAAATTCCTTTTACACCTACCTAAATTTTTGTTTGTTGTTAATAGGTGCAGGTGTAGTATGACTCCCGGTATGGAACAGGGCAAGGAAGGAAGGAAGGGGGTGGCTTGAACCTGGTGTTGACTCAACTAATAGGCAGTAGTGAGTGTGGCTGCCTGCCTGCCTGTTCTCAAACTTTGAGGCTGTCATAGGGGGTGGTAAAGCAGGGTGTGACTTCCAAGTGAACTGTTGCTGCTTTGTTCTGGGCTTCTGGTGTGACAGCCTTCTGGTGTCTGGTGCATGACTTCTGGTGTGTGGTGTCCATCTAGGAGTCCAAGACAGGGATGTGATCCTTCTGGTGTCTGGTGTCTGCACTTTACATTTTGCAGTTTACTAAATGGTCCTATAGTCAAAGTGTTACCTAAAGAGTGCTAGGACCAGCGCAGAGGCATGGATGAGGTCTTGAGTACCCAGCCGCATGAGTTGTAACTGATTTTGGGCATGCAAAGAGGATTGGATCGCTTGCCCCTGTATGTACTATGGTCACGTCTTCGTTCATAATGCCTTGCCTGCATCTTGTTGTGGTCAGTTATTTATTCTTGGCAGACAGGTTCAAGCAGAGCAGACTGTGAGGTTCAAGCAGAGCAGACTGGTTCAACAAAGAGCATGCAGGAACCCTTTGACTCCAATTGAGTAATGGTCTGAGTGTTTTGTCACCTGCAGAAGCTGTATATCTGCGTGGCTGTGGTGTTGACAGTGCTTTTCTGGGGTCAGCTCAGTCGATCTCACTTTTCGTAGATGGCAGTGCAATGCAGTCCCAGTAGAAGATTTGCAGGCAATGCACCGAATGCGTGGCCACTGATTGATCATGAACATGAGCAACGTTTCGATGGACCCGTTTCCATGTTACAATTTTCACAGGGAGCACTTGTGTCACTTTCACTCTCACCCGGGTGCCGAACAGGTGTGGCCATAGTTCTACACACATAAAGAGCTTGTGCTCCACCGCACACAGATATGTTAACCCATCGGAGTAACTACCAGGGGTTTTGAGGCAGAGGCACATGCCTGACTGTGCGGACACTCGAGACTATCACTCCAGATCTCGTATAGCATAGCCAAGTGTCCGCCAGAGCTGGTGTTTCACACTCAATTCTGCTGCTGGTGGATATCAGATGCATCCTTTATAATGGAAGCAGCCAGAGGAGTGCTCCATTGAGCACAGTTGAATGTTCGCAAACGCGCAAGTAGCCGTACCGTACGAGCCACCCTGGTCTCGCTCAAATTATCATCCTGCTGCAGTCAGAAGAGCGCGTTTAAACAGCTCTGCTCCTAATTAGCTTCTGTCATCACTTGGGCTTATGCTTGCCAGACTTTCGACTCAAGGTAAGCAGAAGATTCTACTGTCGATGTGACTGGCAGCGAGTACCTCAGAGTGCGCTTATGTCGGGCTTTTGAACGAAAGGGCTGCGTTGCTAAGCTCCTGATACCCACTGTGCTGCTTGTTCAGGGACTGCTTCGCTAGCCAGAGTGCTGTGCCCCAATAGGCCTACCTTGGCCAGGCAAGAAGCAGCAGCAGCAGCAGCGGTTTTTCCAACACTTGCAGCAGCAACAGTAGCAACAGCAGCAGCAGCGGCGGCGGTAGCAGCTGCTCCTGTCAAATTAAGCAGCACTTTGACCAAAGGCACCAGGTCGCCTCATCTCCAGCTTGTTAGTCGCATCAGAGCAGGTCCACAACTCTACTATGTAGAGCCAAAGCACTCTCAACTACCACAATCAGCCCCTTTACATCATGAGATCCCTGTCAGTCCGGAAAGATGCCTTGGCCCACTCCGTCAGCTGCTTGTCTTACCCCTGTACTGCCCTATGAACCCTGTCCCAACACTCCCGCTGCTCTTCAGGCGTGCAACTAGCTCTACAACCCAGCTGCAAGGCCAGCAGCAGCAGGACCACCAGCAGCAGCAGCCAGAGCAGGAGCAGCAGCAGGTGGTGCAGCAGCAGCAGCATTATCGTCGGTACCCTTTCCACGATATGTTGTGCCGTCTGAAAGCGTTTCAGCAGAGCAAGGGGAGGTTTCCACGGCACCAGGAGGTGGATGCTGATGGGGTGAGGATTGGCCTCTGGGTTAAGACCCAGCGCAGGTCATACCATGTGGGCAAGCTGTCAGCAGAGTGTATCGCCGCCTTAGAGCGGGTGCCTGGGTGGGCATGGAGGGTGGCTCAACCTAAATCATCATGGCATGAGAGGTTTGCTCGGCTTAAGGCATTCCAGCAAAGCAGAGGGGCCACCCCACAGCAGAATGAGGTAGATCATGATGGTGTGAGGATCGGGAATTGGGTCCACTTCCAGCGTCAATCGTACCAGAGGAAGCAGATGCCTGCTAATCGCATTGCTGCTCTCGAGGAGGTACCTGGCTGGTCTTGGAGCGAAAGGACTGAGTTTGATGATTGGGTAGACATGGCCAGGGCCTTTCAGCAAGCCAATGGCTGTATACCCAAATGTTATGACACCTGGGATGGAAAGAATGTGGGTCTCTGGGTGAAGAGTACACGGTCAGCCTATAAGAAGGGTGGTTTGTCTCAAGAAAAGATTACAGCTTGTGAAACTATCACGGGCTGGGTCTGGAAGGTGACGCATAGGCGCACTAATAGAATCCCCTTCGATCTGGGGCTCTCTGCGCTGAAGGCTTTTGTGGAGGCCCATGGGCGATTGCCAACTTGTTATGAAATTGGTGGTCAGCCCTTGGAACTGCATCTTGGCCGATGGGTCATGACATGTCGTAGCCGCAAGAGGAAAGGTCAGTTGACCCTTGATCAGATTGCTGGCTTGGAGGGAGTGCTTGGGTGGTGGTGGGAGAAGCCGCCAAGGCCCTTCAGGCTATGGTGAGGTAGATATTTTATGCTTTAGATAGGTTGGGTGGTGAGCTAGTGAGGTTTTGGCCAAACCGGTGAATTGCTGTAACTGCTGTGTTTGTGTGGAAGCTTGGTGACAGCCAGACCTGCCCTTCAGTAGTAAGCAACTAGCAGCGGAATATAAGATACACACTGGGGAAGGGCCCAGCTCCACCCCTAGGTGTCCTCAGCTTCAGACACTGAGTAGCATATGGCAGACATTGCGCGCGCAAAAATACATCTAGCGTCAGCTTGTCTGTTGGGATGTGCAGCATTGGTTGTATGGCTTTGTGAATGTCATCAGCAGGAGCCCTGCATTTATGGCTGGATTTGCTTGGCCATTGGTTGGTTTGACCATTGTCATAGCTGGTCTTGCATGATTCCTTGATATGGCAGATTGTACCTCAAATAACGCCGCTTAGTAGCATGAATGGAAAGGACTACCTTGCAATGGTAGTGTGCCACACTGGTAGTAACGGAAGCAGTGGCATGTGCATATGACTAGGCTGGGTGTTTGTTGAATGAGTTTGCATGCTGATAGTATTGCAGTGATTGGTGTTTACCATGGTTAGTCTTGCCAGCTCCCCAGGGTTTCGTGAATGACCCATGGACAGGGTGTTATCTCAAGCTGAGAGCCTTTGCACCATCTGCCAGCATGTTGGCCTGCCAGCCAGGCTGAAAGTAGGGCATAGGGCATAGTGGTCATGCACTGAACCTTTCACAGTGAGATCTGAGGCGCCCCTGCTGCGTGTGATGCATGGTGCTGCACATGCTGGATGCCTTGCAGGAGCAGATGCTTTCATGATGAAGATTGGGAGGTTGCAGCACGGCACATGCATGCTTGCATCCGTGGTCTACTATTAAGCTTCACTATGCGAGCAAGTTTACTCAAAACTTAGGAGTGCAACTGTCTTCGTGGGGAACCTGTATGTGCTGGGATGCTGGTGCATTCGGTGTGGGAGCTACACATTCCCTTGACATGCCTTACAGTCACAGTGTCAATGTGCTGAGGGGTGGTTACATTGGCACCCAGTCCTATGTACCCTGTCTTCTTGTGGTGCTGCAGCAATCTAGTTGCGTTTGCAACATGGTCTGGCTTATCCTTAAGACTGTTGTCAGCATAACAAAAAAAAAGATAAGGTCTGGTTGCACCAAGGCGGCTAGGTCAAAACGACCAAACACACCGGATATGATATGAATTGGCTTCAAGAGTGAGATAGCTGCCAGGGTGGTGGTGCACGTGGGAGTGCTCTGACATACACCTAAGGGCAAGGTAGTTTTGCTGCCGGCTTGGTCTATGGCAGGTTGGGGTAGATGTGTGCACAAGCCCACGATTGCTATCTGCCTATGCAATAATGATCGCAGCATACATGCCAGCCGCCTCTCCTACTGGTCAAAAGCAGTTTCAAGTTCAAGGATCTGGTGTTGGGACCGTAATCCACTACATCAAAGGGATGGGGTGATGCATGGGCATGTCTAACTATGTTTATGTGCCTGAATTGTAATATATTCATAGGGCCACCTTGCAGTGCAGGACTGCCTTCACAGGGGAGCCAATGGATGGGGGTGATTGGTGTGCTGGGATTGGGGGCAAGTTCAGTCAACTGGCACTGATAAGATTCTGATAAGTTTGTGTGACTCTGTGCCTCGCGTTTTGCCCTTGACACGGCCCACACGCAGGAACATGCCGCATTCACTATGAGGTTCATACCCCCTTGTGTTGCTTGCAATGCCATTTGATGCAAGAGAGAAAGTCAGAAAGGGAGTGGCACAGTGCCCAGTGCCTGCGGTGCCACTGCTGGAGTGCCAGTTAGGGCTCTCCTCATACCGCAATCAGAAAGTGAAATGGCCTACGTAGTCAGGTGTATATATGATCTTGCCTTGAGATTGTCCTCGCTGTCCCCTTTGCAGAGCCGGTGTGGCCTCTTGCACATGGACATGTTACTGTTGCTTTACAACAGCCTTCTGCCACTGTTCTTTGTCCTACGGCTGGGAGTTGTCAATCCGCACGGGAGGAGCGTACGCAATCCAGTCCTGCCCTGGATATCACTCGATAGCTCTGTGTAGCCTGCCCTTGCGTTGACCGAGCAACCGAGCCCCTGCTACGATCCGGCTCCCTGGCTTTTTCGTGTCAGGCCTATGCTTCGCTCGCTGTAACCGACTTTGAAGGTAATGAGATGAAGCCAAGGCGTACGCGAGGCCATTCCAATCACTAAGAAGACGCAACGTGCGTACTTGTTGAGTCTTGGCTGCGTTCCTGAGCTCCTGTTGCCCTGTTATGCTTCAGGGGCCGCTTTGTTCTCTAGAGTGCCGTGCGCTAACGGACCTGCATAAGCAACGCAAGAGGAGGCAGCAGCACCAGGACCAGCACCACCAGCAGCAACCCTTTGCATATCTACAGCAACAGCAGGTACCCCTGCCTGTCAGAGTAAGCTGAGGGCACCTCAGCAGCAGCTTCTTAGCTGCACCAGAGCAGGTTTACAGCTTTGTGGCACAGTTCAAATGTACACACAGTTACCTCCATCCAGGAGCGGCTTTACATCAGCATCATCATCTGACTAACCGCATTTGCTTCCTCCTTGTGTGTGTGTTTGCCTGCGAAGGACCTGAGGTGCATTCGACACATTGATTAAGTGTCGCATGGCAAGTCGAAATGGGCTGGCCTGACATACATTGGCTAGCAAGGGATTTAGGGTGGGCTGGTGGCAGCCGATTGTTTGAGCTTGGACAGGAACTTGAGTGTGCCGTTGGAGCCTAAGTTGGCTCCTTGTGGGTGGCGCTGCCCCCACCGGCGCCCTGCTTTGACAGGGCCATCTGGTAATTGGTAATTGGTAAGTGTCATTCCTCAGGCCGGCAACATGGGCGAACCCACACCCTCCTTAACCTTCTCATACAACGCTGACATTACCCCATGTTCGTTGTGTGCCTTCTTCATATCCAACCAACATCTCCTTGCAATCTTGGAACCTGCTCAGGAACCAGTCACACTCATCATCAAACCAGGGGCCATTTAGCTTGTGCTTACCCTTCCCTTTTGCCTCTACTGCTTTTCGCTTGTCCCGACATGCACTCCTTCTCTGCACCCACCACACGGCTCTTAACTACCGTAACAAGCCTTTTCAACACCGTGCTAGGTGTCACTTCTCCACGTTCTAACCTGTCCCCCAATGACAAGAGCTCTCCCTCATAGGCATCAACCCTGCCCTTTACACACTGCATGAGTTCCTTCTGACATATCTGGCCGGCATACCTTCACTAACTTCGGCTGAAAGTGTTCTTTTGGAATGGACCCTGCTCTTGCCTTGGTGATGTTATCCGTGTGAGGCCTAGAATTAGCCTCATCAACCTATGCATGCTTTCTGTGCCCAATGACAGGGTTGAACTTTTTCACATGCTGATGATAAAGTGACGCATAAACACAAACCAAACCTGATCAATGGTACTTGCAGCTCTGTTGTCTCCTTTGAAGGTGAAAGCCCCACCCTCATCCCCTGGTGCTCTTTTAATTAAGCACCACAAGACCTGCACTTCTCGGCAATGCCAAAAGCTCCTTCCCTCTCTTGCAAATCATTTTATCCATGCTATATCTAGCCTGCGGTAGAATACTCAAGAACTTCTCATTTTCCAATACGGGTTTCACAGCCCTCTGTAGGATGAGGCTCAGCGGCTCTCCCAACTGTACAATTTCTGACTCGTCCCCAATCCGTGCATTCAGATCCCCAATCTGATCAACCAATGCCATCTGCTTCTGCTTTACCTCCTTCAGTGTCATGTTATCAAAGGTTCTGCATGCTCCCGCTCCCGTTCGAAAATTTAAGGGTTCTGGGTGGAGTTTAAACTGCTGCTATCACCAGCTCCATCCCATGTAGGTGTACCCACCAAATACATGTATGTGCACTCTTCCGCTTGCACACAGTAATGACGTGCATGCCTCCGTCAAAGCCATGCATTTAAATAGACCACCATCCACCAGGCCTACCACTTGGTGTCCCATTGTCCTTACACCATGGTGCCCATTCCCCAACACAATGGTGTACCTCCCCCATATCCCTCACATGAAATAGGTATGTTAAAAGCATTCAATTGCCAGCATGCAACACCAAAGATACCATCATACTTACCACTGCGTATCCCCTGCTGCACTTCCTCGTGGATGCATGCTAACAGCATCAAATTGTCTATCACCCCACCGATATTATGTCTAGCTTGGCCCACTGCACCCGCTTCGCCTGAGTTAGGAAGTTGTCGAGATACACCCCCTTCGGTAGTGCTCCCTTCTCACTCAGGAACCTCTCCGCCTCCTCTCTGTCCCCGAATCCACACAGAACAGAACATTGTGCAAAATTACCTGCTACCTTGCACCTTCCAAACACAAAGCAAGTCTCAATTCTCCAGGAACAACCGAGACAACTATAGCCTGCTGCTATAGACAGATTTCCAGCAGGGAAATGTGTATATGTCCTCAAAGCTCCCAAGACAATGCAGACATCAAGCAGTGGCTCAAAACAGCATCAACATGGCTAGGGAGCCCTGCCAAGTCGGCCCTAGCCCCATATGATAGTTCCACCTTTAGGGTCAACACACATTGTATCAGAATAGCCTGCAGCCATGGCGCTCATTATTGACACTTCAAATGGAGCATCCTACAACTTGGTAGATAGAGGCCACTTTTAACTCGTGATCTCAAAACGCCATAGAAACCAACTGACCTTGTATGACTACAGAACCGTAGTACAGCAGCAGCTACTACAGAACGGTATACGTGGCTAGCCTTCTTAAGCATCTTAAGCATCTTAAGCACAGCAGGTGAATGCAATCCTCATGTTCTGGCTGTTGTTGGTCTCCAGCTTCCACTGTGTCAAAAGTCCGCTTGGGCATGCAACGCTATGGCGACCAAGGTACTTTGACCTGGCCCCCACCGTTAGAGTTCCAAGGGGTGGTCAAGGTTTGGCAGCTGGCACCATTGATGGTCGCTGGCAGGCACCAGTACTCAAAAGCGATCTCAGTGACACTGGGGCGGAAGAGGTGCCAACGCTGCAGGACTTGGTTGGCTTGGCAGGCAATGTTGTGTCGGTCAAGATAGATATTAAGCCCAGCTCCCCAATCGTTGGCAGCTGTTGTGTAGCGCACGGCAGCATCACCAGTACGTGAGGGTGCACTGGCACACTCATAGGTCACCCTCATCACAGCTGGTGCATTGTATGCCATCTCCAGCTTAAAAGAACTCAGGGCTTGGGTCCAAGAATTGCAGGAGCTGAGGTCATGGCGATCCAAGTAGACAGACTTGTAACCATCCTTTGAACCAGCATCATCCCAGGCGGTGGACTTCACTTCCTTGATGGAGCCTGCATGGGAAGAGGCCGGGCAGATAGCTTTCTTGAAAGTCTGGTAATCAGCAAGTCAGCGAAAATGAGTGATGACCATGCACGGGTCTCATTTAAACAAGGGGGGTGTCACTCTGACCCACGGGAATGGAGGTATATATAATGGCCAGCCTTTTTGATATGTGTCTATCAACTGATCGGATCTCAGATATGCCACTCAGGAGAGAATGCTGACGTGCATCAATGAGCCAAGAGCCAAAGGTAGCGAAAGTATTCATGTGTCCGAGTCAAAGCTAGGTATCTAGGCAGCTTGCTTTACGATTTTGCAGCTCTTTTTCGTGACAGAGTGTATGCACAAACTACAGAGATACTGAGTGAGACGGTGACCTTCACTTCATAATCATTACCTCTCATGATATGCCATAGCAGAAAGTGCAATTGGCTGCGCACCTCAAGCTGTCACAAAACACAGCGGAGGTGGAACAGAATACGGGTTGTCTTCTGCAGGCATGACAAAGTTTGCCTAGACCTTCACTTCAGCCAGCTAAACTGTATGCCCTTCAACAAAATCAATGGGAACATATATGTATTCATGTAAGCATCAATTGTTGCTAGTATCCTTAATAGGGCTCAGCCTGCCCCAACAAGGGCTCAGCCTGCCCAAGCGATCAGCTATGCCAAGTGTTGAATGCATTCCCAAGTAGCATCCTTCTTAAACTATGGTACTGTTGCTTATCCTACAAAGAGTAACCAACGACCGGCAATTGCAGTGGGTCAATGACCTCAATCAAACTAAGTCTGGTCATGTGGCGGCCTCAATCGGTTTTAGGGTTTGGCCATGAGGCACACTCTAACGCCCAGTTTCCTTGCGCACTGTGGGTCCCTTACCAACGAGGCCATCACAATAGCAGGTCACCTCAATGTTGCCGAAGTATGAAGGCACACCACGCACAGCGTCACACTTCAGCGGTTTTAGGTATCTGGTGTCCCATGCTGAAACGCATGTGTTGTACTTAGGCCCCCATTGCAGGCCCCTACAGTAGGTGTTGCAGCTGACGCTTCCATCGTTGCCTTTCTTAACTGTGCCTGTGGCAGTGATAGATCCAAAGACAGCTGACATAAGGAAGAGGAAGACAGCACGGCATTTAAAGGCGTATTCGGAGGTTGCCTGGGCTGAAAATGTGTTTTTGTGCTGTGGCTTGGACGGATATATGGTGGTCGACATTGGCCGAGTCCCATCTTTGCTGTAAGTTCATTTCAGTCTCACTCTTGTCTCTTGTTGGGCTTCAAGAATAGGGCAGGCTGGAGGCATCACAATCATACGAAGAGCAGCTCATTGGCCAAGGCTCATCATACTGACTATTAAGGCAGTGCAATGTGCCTTTGCCTACAAATCCCACTTCAGCTGGGAAAGGGCAATTCTTTGTCACAAGGATTTAGTGATGTCGTGCTTTTCATCAACCAGATCTTGCAAGCAAATGAACCATTGACAGCAGGTGCTACAGAAATCAGAGTACCCTACCTCAGACCCGCTCAAAAGCTTCAGCATAAACACAAAATCAATCCCCAACCCTCTGCGCACCTCCCATGTCTATGTTGCCATTGCAGTAGCACTTGACCTCCGAACCATCCAGCACTCCACGCTGCGTCTCACAGGGGATGTTCTTGTTGCTGCGCGTGTCAAAAGCACCTGCACAACTCTCATAGGGAGCACCAGCGGCTTTGGGCAGTAAACGTCGCAACTGTAAGCACCATTATATCGTTTTGGTGACCTGTCTTATTGTCTGATGAGAAACTGTTTGGGGGTCTAGTCCTAGCTAGACAGCTGTTGGGGTCCATGACATTCAGTGATTTGAAGGACTTGAAGGACTTTGGATCCATGCAAGGGTGTGTCTGCATGGTTCGAACCAGCAGCCCCTCCTGTGGTTGCCACAACTTGGCAGGGTTTTCGTTGGTTAACTTAGACATGCAACTAGGTTAGTACCTCTGTTTAGTTTGTATATTGTAAGGTCTAATAGTGTCAGGGCTATGCTAAATGGAGTGTCCGGCAAGATTTTGGCAGTACGGAACCATAGGACTGACTAGTAACCGACTTCTACCCACCTCATCTCAATAGAACTTCCTTTTACAACTTGAATGTTCGTTTGTCTTGTTTTACCCTGATTCTGATGGCTTGTGGCTCTCTAGGCTTCGGTTGATCGTAATACTTTCTGGTCTGCGTTACTTCAGGTGTCAAGGAGGCCAGGTTCAGTATCACAATATCACAGTGTGTTGGCATATGGTCGCAAGCAAAGCTTGTCAATGCCAAACGTGCTCTCTGAGGCTGGAAAGCTTCAAGATCCAACGGATGGTCAGGTAATCGTTGTATGGGGTTTTCTGGTACTCTGATGTGTTGGTAGCAACCAAACTGGCTCCGTACCCATGCTAACATCCCGGGCCACTTCAGGCACGCGGCCTCATGCCGGAGGTTGGGTACAGGTAATCAAGCAGGGGAGAGTGATGCGACAAGAAAAGCAGGGTCTGTCAGGCCTCATGCCGAAATCGGGTCGTCATCAATGGCTTAAGGAGAAAGCAATCGGGATAATAAAGACGCGCAGATGCAGTGCGGTAGAACTCTGTATCTGCATTCAAAAGTGCAGAATCAGCCAGCTCTGCATCGGTTCGTTGCCACCCACTACGGCACACCCCACTCACTCCACCACACACCAGGCCAGGATGAGTCATGACGAACTGCCACTGCCATCGCTTGCTCGGTTCTTCTGTCCCTCTTTCTGTCCGATACTTGTCGGGCCGCTATAATCAATGAAAAGCATGTGCATGGTACCTTCTTGAACGGGTACCAGAAGAGCATCTTTTGTTTTGACTTTAGACGTTGAGAACTTTGCATTATTGTCTGGTCTTCAATCAATCTAACAGTGCTGAAACGTGACGATTGATTGTAACCTCTGGCTTTGCTGGTTGCCGTATGCAATCAGAAGCGCACCCCGCCATGCATCCCGATGAGGACTTGTCGCTCAGAGTGTTGCAGCTGCAATGCATAATCGATGCCAAGGATCGGGAACTGAGCCTACTTCGCAGTTCGTACGCCAATGAGGTGCCGAGGCCTTCTGATGTTGGAAAGCATTTTCCTGAAACTTGCCTAACACAGTCCCCGCCCTGCAACAGGTGGATGATCCATCGGGCGTCATTGTTCAGCTCCACGAGGAGGTGAAAGGCCTAGAAGAGCAGCTTACAATCAGAGACGCAGCTGTCAGCCAGCTTCATGCGCAGTTGGAGCAGTTGTCCAGGCACCAGTACTCCCCTACTGATGCCAACAACCATGCAAGCTCAAGCATGAAGCCTGCCAACTTCGCAAACGGGCATGCTGCATCTGCTTACAGCTTCGACGATGAGGTACTGACTCTTAATGTCAGCGGGCATGAGTGCTACGTCCAGAGGTCTACGCTCCTGCAGGTAAGGGGGCCCTTTGATATGTCTGCGTTTGTAAACGGAAGTTCCATTGAGGCGAGGTGGCTAGAAGTTGGTTACTAGTCAGTCCTATGGTCCCGTACTGCCAAAACGTGTTTGTGCATATCCCCTTTGCCTTGAGCTTGCACAACAAGAGCAAGCTCGGTGCTACCTTTGGGAATGTTCTATCCAGTATCAATCATGTTTCTGCACTATCAAGCATGAAGATATCCTTGCCACCTTGCAACCAGACTTGCGATAACAGCTGCAGCCTCCAGCAACACCAGACAGGAAGTGCCTGCTGCAGCCAGCGGTTGCAGTGGAGCATCTGCAGAGCACTTGCAGTTGGAAGTGGATAGTCTTGTCACGTCGTGCAGTACCTTGCTTTTCTGCTGTTCTCATGTTCCTCCACCTTTGAATTGTCAGGACGCCTGGAGGCTGACTGAATGATCACTTTCATCTTGGCAGCTCACAGTTGAAATGTCATGCATGGCTAACATGCTCCTGGGTCTTCTCCCGAGGCTGCAAGCAGGTTGTAGATCTGTGGCTGTGCCTGCAATCTCTTTTGTGGTAGTGACGGCCTTGATGCCATCTGCATGCATGTTGTTTTGCCGCCTGCACAGGTTCCAGGCAGCCAACTGAGCACGATGTTTGAACTCGGGAGCACTGCGCCGCCAATCAAGGATGCAAAGGGCCGCTACTTCCTGTGAGTTGCTGGGGGAATGGGGGTTGTGTTAAACGGTGATCGCATAGAAGCAGTTGCTTGTGTGACCGCAGGCGCATTGATTATTTCATCTTCTCTTTCTGCACTTGAACAAGGCCTGCGACTCAAGTCTAGCATAAGACTCAAAATCGGCAACTTCCCCCGCTGTATACCCATAGCTGTGGTCTCAGGGCCTGCATGTGTATGGTGTTTGGGGCGTAGCTTCTTTAGCTCCTACCACATGCGAAAGGGTAGAAGGCCTTGTCCACGTGATCTAGCTGGGTTCCTTTGCCTAGTGAAAGCTAGTTGGGGCTGTGTTTGACGCGCCATGATTGTGCTTCATTCCTATTAGGCCCTGCATGTAAACTGTTGGAAGTGCTAACGGCCTTTACACCTAAGGGTACTGCTGCTTTTGTGTCAACTTAAAGATGATGTGTGAAGGTTCTTCTATAGCTTGTTCGCTACCCTATTGGATGAGAAAAAGAATGATTCACGGCCACAAATATGGGAACACAGAAAGTGCTTGGCATCTCTGTGGCTGCATTTCGAAGCCTGTTGAAGAAGGGCACAGTCACCCCTTGCTGAAAACTCGCGTTGTGCTGGTTCTGCAGGCCATATCAGCCAGAGGTCTTCCTTGTCATCATTGCCAGCCTACAGGCCCTGCAGCAGCTAGGCCTCACACCAGAAGACACCCACTGGGCAGAGCGTGTGCGTGACAAGCGGCTGCAACTGTACACTCAGCGCCTGCTGCTGCAGCTGGGTCTGCAGGACCATTTCCCCTTCCCTGCTACTGCAAGCACCAACGGACGGGCCGCAGGGGTGTCTTTTGACGGCACAGCTGCAGGGGAGGTTTACGGCAATGGTGGGAGCCCCGGAGCATCAGCGCTGAGCAGTGTGAACTCCTCTGCGCAAGCAGCAGCGGCAGCTGTGGCAGCAGCTGCGGCGGCGGCAGCAGCGAGTACATCAGGGGGTGCTGTGAATGGTTCCGCTGCACCACGTGCTGTGAGGACAGGCAGGGGCAGCAATCACTCTAGTTCTGCTGGGGGCCATGACTCGCCACGGAGGGGTGGGGGTGGTGGGGGGAGGAACTCGCCCAAGAGGGGTGGGGGAGGCGCAAACAGGCATGCAGGGTCTGGGTCTGGGGGTGGTGCTCGGGAGAGGGGGCATGGGGTTGAAGGAGGCGTGGTGCATGCTCCGAATGTGGGGCTGCAGATTGAGGCAGTGGAGCAGGCACAGTCGGCAGTACGGAATGCTTTGCAGCCACTGGATGGAGGTGAGCCTGGGGCTTGATTGGAAGGGGTAGAATGGCTAAGCGGAATCAGGCAAATGCAGGAGACCAAGGGATTGTTAACATCCATTTAGCTTATGTGTGTGGCAGTTTCAATGGCATAGCCAATTTGCTTGATGGCCAAGTGACTGCAAGCTTGTCTGTCAGCTGATGACTGCTAGGGAGGTGCAGGTTATCTCCTTAGGTAAGCAGGCCCCATTGACGGCACAGCATCAGCTCCTTCTCTGTGATGTCTGCTGCCATGGCCTTTGAGCTTTGGCCACAATAGAAAATTGCACAATCCTATTTGATTCCTAAGAAGTATAGATGCTCTGCCTGCTCACTCTAAATTTACAATAGTCTTAACGTCCTCACTGTTTCCATTTTACTGTATTGTGCACAGGACGTCCAGTGGGGATTGCTAAGGCACCTGGCAGCCCAAAAGCAGCCCCTTCTGGACATCGGAGCCACGGCAAGGGCTCTGGCAGCAACAACGGCAGTGGCAATGGTGCTAAGCCCACAAGCCCTCCTGCAGCCAACGGTGGTGGCACCAGCAGCAGCCACCATGGCTCGAGCAATCAGCAGTGGCTGAACGCAGATGCAGCATCGGCAGCAGTGATGTCAGCACTGAGCGGGCCACCGGAGCCGCATTCCCATAAGGTTGGCGTGAGCAATTCTAGCTCAGTTGCAGCAGCTGACCTGGCAAGGGAGGCCCTGCATGGGCTTTAAGGCTGCGCTGCTGTATGGCGGCCTGTTATGTGGATCCACACGAGAGAAATACCTTGACCAGGGGGTATGAGTACATACTGCTGGTCTCGTATGATACGCAGGCTGCAGGACTGCAGGTCCAAAAACATCAGCAAACATAAAATGTTATTTGGCAATTGGCGGCGGGATTTTGGGTGCAGTCGTTTTCGGGCATATTCTGCAGCATGCTCTCAACACCTAGCGTCAAATATGGCAAAGGCTGTGAGGCAATTATGGAGCAAGGGGGTTGCTCACAAGCTTATATTGAGCATGGTCACACCGAGCTGCTAAGGCAGCATTCTGGAATGATTGGGTTTGCGGACGTCGATGGTGCGATTACCATTCTGGTGTTCTGGCCTCCTTGCAAAGGATGTGCTACTTGGACTGCGCATTATCAGCTTAACCCAGTACTGAAGTTAAGTTGTGCTTGAAGAGGCATAGGGTGTTGTGACATATGGCCCACATATGTAGGTTTTAAGTGCAAGGGTGGCAATGCATCTCAGAGGGGCCTCCTCGCAAAGGGTGTGCTACTTACTTGGACTGCGCATCACCAGCTTAACGCGGTGCTGAAGTTATGTTATGTTTGAAAAGGGTGCTGTGACAAATCGCCGACATATCTTGGTCGTGAGTGCAAGGGTGGCAATGCACCTCAGAGGTCATGGTTGTCATCATCAAGTGCACCATTCCATGTTATGAACTGCGTCATGATGAGATGTTAGTCTACCACTAGAGGGATTTGCTTATGTTACGAGTGACAGTGAAGTAACGAATGAGATAGATACCATGCCTCCTCATACCAGCTGCATTGGGATGGCAGACAGTGGTCTCCAGTGCATGCTCTGCTACTAATTCTCTGGGACATCTTAGCCCATCATGGGTCGAGCCAGAGAGTTACTAAGAAGGGTGGTGGGCGCAAAACAAGGATGTGGTAACAGTTTAAGTGCGCAGTACTTGATCCTAAGTCGCTATTGGGTATCCTGCTGCGTGCAAGAAATGGCGCTGATTTGGGTGTCAGTTTCAGTGGGGATTTCTAATCAGCATGCAAGATTTTCGTTCGGTAAAATGAGGCTTACAAGCTTGATATGTTTTTGTGATTGAGGTTTACATGATGTCAACACTCAGCTCCAAGGAGATGGGCTCGGCCGAACTTCATACTTTACGTGAAGTGGCATGATTGGGCATCAGGCTGGTTGGTAAATGTGCTTATGCCTGGCTTCTTGTGCATCCCAGCAAGGGCATGTTGGGTGGTGCAAGAGGTCTACTGTTTAATTGTCACTGGCTAGAGTCAGCAAGCTCATCTGGGTGGACAATGGAAGCATTCAGTTTATGCCAGCAGAATAGCGTGGCAGGACAGCAGTGTGGGAGTGGTTTGGTTGTAACTTGAAGCAGAACAACTATGATTGGACAAATTTGTTCTCTTCTTAGTATAAAGGAGGGCTTCCCAAAGATTGGCAGAGTCAACGGGGCCGCTAAGTATGCAGTGTAGATGCTTTGGGGGTATGGTTATCATCATAAACGCTTCTCGATGCATTGTGTAATGGTGATGCGTGAATTTTTCAGGTGAAGGTAGGGGAGTACATCTATCATGTCGACGTCGCTTGGAGCCACATTCCTCACGGAGGGTGTGCGATTGATGTTGACTGATGCATGAGATTGTACAAACCTTAATCTTAGAGTTGGTATTCTTGATCATGAATTGCTTCTGTGCCCGTACATCGCGGTACTGCCAAGCCAGGCCTTTTGGGGCCAGGACCGGGTCAAATTGCAGACTAAGCCGCAGCACGTGATGGGTTCTATTTGTTCCTTACTGAGTGATCTCTTTGGTTGAGTTGTCCGGCAAGGAGGCGGGCTGTTCACTCGCCGTGTCCTGTGTCACCAGTGTCCTTCAACACGCACTCATCGACAAGCTCCGGTCAACAATCGGCCACGGCGACGACAGATCCCCAAGAAAGATACACTTTTACTTCCTTGTACAGTCCTGGCTGACCATTCCATAATATCTCAGGCTGATTGTCCGTTAACCGCCAAGCGGTCCCACGGCTGACTGGGGACATCCTCATGCCCCCAACGAAAGGAATTTGAGCAAACTGAGGCACAGATTAGGGCATTACGGCATTTCAAGCAATGGAAACCCACGGCGCGTACAGATGTTGACTCCCTCGACCATCTACCCCTCTATTTGCACAACAGGCGCAACAGGGGTCATAAATGCAATCCGACCCCTTCAAATCAGCGACCAGCGCAAGCCGACAAACAAACAGACAAGTATTCAAGAGAACGGCACAGAGGCTTCGAGACAGCTCGAAAAATACAAAGACCATCGCAACCAAGCAAACAATGTCGATACATAGGAATAAATCTTGCCCGCTCATCTATCCTCATCTATCCTCGTATGGGCTGATGAACTGAAGTCCATCAGGAGTCCACAAGCCCTTTTGCAAAACCCCAGTGATAGTGATAGTAATGATTCCAGCAAATGGATTGAACTCGGCCAATACTGCCCCAATACTGTCACTCTCCCCTGCTTTGATTACCTGTACCCAATCTCCGAATACTGACTACCTGTGTTCCTTCAAGCTATTGCACATCACTTTGGCACTTTAAAGGTGCCATGATACATAGTCTGAACACTCCATTCACACAGCTTGAATGCCCCTCTCCACCTGCCAAGTCGAAGTTCATAAATGAAAAGAACCTCAGTGCCCTTGAAAGCTTGCATCTTCCATTGCTGCAGCAGCAGGCTGAACAAACAAGCAATAGAACACCCTCCAACCCTGGCTCCAAGACCTGACAATGCATAGTTGCGAGCTAGGACAGATTGTACCGTACGTCCATACTCCGTACTCATCGCACACCCGCCGCGGCCCAGACCAGCTCCACTGCTCTACTGCTTGACCTCAGACCCTGCATACCAGTACAACACCACACACCACCGTGTGCCCCCTGCAGACACCCATCCATTACGCATACATCTCCACCTTCTTTTACAGTACTCTTACAGCTCCACCCCTCACTGCCACCAAGCTGGGCAGACCCTGAGAGCCAAATGCATGCAGTGTAACAAACATACCCACAAACAAAACCAGCCAAACTTGGACCTGTTCTTCCACTAGCCAGCTCAAGTGCTGCAGGATAACACATTCTTCCAAAGCTATGTCAAACGCTGCAAGGCCACTTTGCTGGCTTGCTACCTAGCCCATAGCATCTAGAACAGAACCCTGCTGCGATGGAAATCTGCCCGGTAGCCAGGGTCCAGCAATAATGACCCAGCAAAGCTGCCAAGGGTATTGAATACAGAGCTGGTCATAACATAACATAACAAACATTTGAGGGTCAATGGGATCCCTCAGCAGCAAGTGCCAATCCAGTTGGAGATAGTAAACAGCACATTCAGTTCAAGACCGTCACTGAGCAACATGGCAGTACAACCCTTCTGCTGGCAGAAAACAAGAGGTACTGCTTCATGAAGTAGCTCATGCCAGACAAGTTAGCAAACCTATAATTGTGTGAACAACATAGGAAGGAGTGCCATTCACCCTGGCTCCAGACGTCTGTTGTGCATTGGCAGCAGTCATTTCATCACGCAGCACTGCAGGGGTATGCTAAGCATTGATAAAGTCTCACTGCCAGTAAATGGCACCAACACAACCGACATACAATAAGCCTGCAACAATCCTTAGAGCCACAACGTAGGCGGACCAAACCAGAACGGTTTAGCACAGGCATTTTGCCAGCTGCTCACATTTCAGACTCCAAAGGGAAGTGCCAAGACTATTCCGTGCCATAAGCTGGTTGAGGATGGTCCTTGTGACCACAGGAATCCCCGCACAACCTATGACCCATGCCAGGCAAACACTGCTTTCTTCAAATCACACACGGAGGCAGGACTGCATTGCAGTGGTTGGTGGCAGACCAGCATGAACTCAACCCATGGTGCCATCGCTGCTGCACCAGTTGATAGTAGATGAGAGAACACACTGGTATGCACAATATCCTGAATGCCATGGATTACATGATCAGACACTTGTACCAGATAGATGCCACGGCGGCCCAATGCTTGATGCTGGTACAATAGTTTGTAACATAGCAGTATCATGGCCTGACAAAAAGCTTGAGCGAAACATTGACGTGACCTGGAATGGTCCCCACTCCCCAACCCTATTTAATAAATGTATGGAGGTGTATGTATTGAATATGGACATGCCAACAAACCTGTGCTGCCCTGCGACGCCCCGGGTTCTGGGTCCCCAACGGGCCGGCACAGTGGGCGCACAAAAGTCAGCAAACCGTGTGGGGCAGGGCTCCTCCTTTGCTCACAAGCAGTGCACCGTTGACAGAGGCCATGCAGGGTAGATAAACAATAGGAACGTAAGCACTTTCATAACTGCAAAAAGAATAACGCTGAAAGAAAGGTGCAAAACCACCCTCAATGCAAAAGCGCCCACAGAACCTGCCATCCCTGTCACATTGCCAAACGCCAACTCACCAACAATGCTTTTGGATGCTTGGAGAGTGAGCGTGACCCCTCTTGTGCATTGTTATAAACAGTATATGCTTGCTGAGAGGTAGTGCCAAGTTATCAAGCTTGGGGATCAATTGTGACCAAGGAAGACAAGGGGATATGTGACCAAGGAAGACAAGGGGATATGTGAGCCGAATCACCACCCATTAGTACCAAACACTGGTACCAGCTGCAAACACCGATATCACCAAAAGAAGTCACAGCATACTGGCAAGAAGAAGCATGTGCCATTTGGGGGCACAAGCACAAACAGCTAGTTGCCTCGCATGTGTAAGATCCTGTCCTCCAGATTGCCCAAAAGATACTGTGTGCTGCCACTTAAACGGCTGCCCATAATAAACTGTTCTCATAGGGGCATGGTGTATAATCCAATTTATAATTTTCTACCCTGGGAGTAGGCAGGAGGTCAATGATCACAAATGATCACACAATGCTGAGCCTGCCGAGAGATCACACGCTAGTACCATCAAAAGCAATGGCGGAATCAATTTCCTCCAATACAATACTGGTGCCCAAGACCCATATAGTGAGTGGTCCCTTCAAAAGGGAGGAAGGTGTATGGATGCTGCCACTGGCCTGGCTGGACATCTAAAGTCTCTTGAGCAAGGGTATGGTGATAACAAGTCCGCCCTTTCAGTTGCTTCATTGCAAGGCAACATGTTCCTCAGACGCCAGGAAACATGGCCATATTGCTTACGATCAGAAGCATCCCGATACATGATACAGCATGCAACATGAATCCCCCACAATCCCACGACCCTGCTGAGGGTTAGCACCGTTTGCCTAACAACCCTAGTTGACACGAACTGAAGGTGTTAAAGATCTGCACTGCGTGATCTCCTTTCAAATAACCTGCATGAGATGGGTGCAGAGGTATTAAGATGTACCATGCTTGGGGCCGTGGTTGATATTGGATGAAACCATGTTTATACGCCACCAGACTCGTAATCCTTTCTGACTGTTAGTGAGACCCGCAACACAAGCATTGTGGCAGCACACAGTGGACTTGAACCCTGAGGGAACCCCATAAGCAGCACACACACAAGGCAACAGTTAAGCACTGATTTCTGCTGGTGGAATGGCCTATCCTTGTACACTACTGCAAATAAAATACACCATCCCACCCCTCCCACTTCAGCAGCAAAACACAAGCACACCTGATTGACATGCTTGCAGACAGTGGCTGTCCCAAACACCCCCTGCCCCTTCCCTGGAACACCTTGAAAGCACCCCCAATGCCCCAATGCATTCTATCACAATAGGGAAGAAAGGACATTCCAAGCTGCTACTGGTGGGAGCTCTGTATTTTGGCACTGTCAAGATGAACATGCTCCATCTATCTCCCACCTCGCTCGTTACCATCATCAAGCATCGCATGGCTGATGACACACTTGTAAAAGTGCCGCTAAAAAGAACAAGACTGCCTGACGCACCCTCTTTCTTTGAGCGTCTCATAGCGCCCGCAATCCCCCACCATTTCCCCTGCTGAGACCTGTCCCAATTGATGGTAAACCAGTGAGACAGACACAACACAAATGCTGAAACCAACCTCCCATATAACAGTCTTGCAGCCGGTCCATATCTCAGCCCAAACTCAGCCCCCATCAGCTGAGTTGTTGTCCCCTGATTGATAGAATGTGCCACTGGAACTCCTCCTTTTAGATCAATCGTAAGCTGGAAAGCAGTAGCAACGCCCTTGCCCTTGTACCTCAATGCAGCCATCCCCATCACCAGCAGTAGCAGCTGCCAGACAGGTGAAAGAAAATGACGGATTTACTGAACCATCCGATGGTCCGATTAATTCGTTTCCAGCATCAGGTCCAGTTTACTGGTACCGGTACCGAAGTGGCGGGAATGGTCCCCTTGGCGCCCTGTGCACGAGCGCCGGCGGTATACGCTGAAACCTGCGAGCTGCTGCCCTTAACACGCGCCCAGCTCACAGGGGCGAAACTCACTGTCGCTTTGCCGTTCCGCCGGGTCCTGCCGACCTTTGTGAAGCTATACGTGCGCTGGCCGCTCCCCGTACCGGTGACTACAAATGTCACTTCCGCGCCACTCACCGGCTGTCCTTGACGGAGCAGCGTTGCGGACACGCTGAGCATCTTGCGTGCAGCTGCGGTTGCTGGCGCTTGGATCAGCAGCAAGTCATGGATGGTGCCGACCGATGCGGACGCGACGGCCTCGGTGCCGCTGCCTATGGTGATGGCTTCTCCTGCGCCGGACGTTGCGGCTGCGGTGGCGGCGGCTTCAGCAGCTGCTTCGGATGCCACGTAAGCCTCCAAGGTTTGGGTTGTTTGGATGGAAGGGGTGCATTGGTAGTACCATTCTGATTGGCGCAGGCAGATGTTTCCTCCAGGACAGCAGTAACCCTGCAATAAGCAGATTCAAGAGGAAAAGGACATCAAAATATCTCCGGCATATACAGCATGGTTTGGCAACTAGGTGGGGATAGCCTTTTTCTGCATCCTTCCCGTTGTCCTGTCATCTCTATGACAACCACCTGCTCCCTGATCACCTTCAGCCCCCGTCTTTCCGCCAAGCTGCAAAACATCACTGTACAAACCATCTGCCCTCATCCCTGCTGGGCCTTCCCCTTCCTTCCCGCCTCCTTCCACTCCTGATCAATCTCAGCTGCCAAAGCCATCAAGACAGCGGCTGAACCCAGCAGGAACCAGAGCTCGCCCGGTCGTCAGAAACCGTGCCTTCTCAAAACACCATACCATCTTTATTACGCCCCTTCCCACCATTGCCATCCAATGCGTACCGTTCCGTGCCGGCGCCGCACCGTGCCCTCCCACCCCCCTTTTCCCCCCTCGTCTCAGCCCCCGTCCATGCCCAGCTGCCCAACGTCAGCACAACGGCTCAAGCCAGTGGTACAAGCTTCTACCCTTTCTGTTCCTTGCCCCCCTCCTCACCCCCAGCTCCCTTTTTAAAATCATTCAGCCCCCCGTTCATGTGGGTTTCCCCACACCCTGCGTCCACTCTTGCCAAGCAGCCCCGAGTGCAACTCTTCTGTCCCATCTCTCCCACTCCCCTGTCCTTGATACCTCCTGTTTACTCCCAGTGTTCATGCACTCCCACCCCCTCCTGAACTCCGCTTGTGTGCCAAGCAGGACCTTCCCCCAAGTGGCCCCCTCTTCCGACTGCCCTCCTGTTACTTGGTTCCGTCCTCCCATATCTATCTCATATCCTTTCCTCCAAGGTCTCTTGGATTTTCCCATCCCCCATGTCAAGCAGCATTATTACAGCTCACAAAGGTCTTCTACACCATGACATATACCGGTAACTAGTATTCCTTGAGGGAACATTTGCGAGTGCCCCGCCCGTGCCTAGAGGGCCCGATTTCCCCACCCATCCCCTCCCCCCCTGCTCCCCCCTCATTTATCTTGCTTCCGCCTTTTCCTGCTCCCCCACCCCAGGCCCAACCCCCAACCCCCCTGCTTCCCCCCCCCCCCCAAGGCCCAACCCCCACACCCCCTGCTTTCCCCCTGCCCTCCCCATCTTCCACCCTTTTCACCCCTCTCCCCAACCCACCAACTCCGCCCTCCACCTGCTCCCCCCCTCCCTCCCTCCGCTGCCACTTTTCCTCCCCACATTTCCCTCTGCCCCCGTCCCCCCACCACTCCCTGTTCCCTCTCTCCCCCCAAAGCACCCTCAACCCGTGCCCCCCTCCCTCTCTTTCCCCACGCTCCAAGCCTCATTTCTACAACTTACGGTCCAATACCCCACCCCCCGGCTTGCTGCTGCCCACTCCCTTCCCCACCCTGTCCCCGCCCGTTTCCTTTTCCCTCCCTCACCTGCCACGCTGCGTCACTACAAGCCACCCCAGCTGGGCATCCACTCTTCCCCCCACATTGTGCCCAGGAGGTCAGCAGGGTACCACAGTTGCTGCCCCCACCAGGAGGAGGGGGTGGGCTGGGGGCTGCCTTACATGCCCACCACCACGGGTTGTCACGGCTGCACATATAGCCAGATGAACAGCAGTAACCCTGTGGGGGCAAAGGAGACATTTGTTAGAAGGAGAAGACAAAGAAGTGTGTTGAGCTGGTTGGGATAATGCATGACAAGCACCACTTTTGCTGGAGTCTTTATATATATCTGAGTAGAGGGAGAGTTGATGGAGGTCAGGACACTCAGCCTTGGGTTGCCTACTGTGTACACATTGTGAATATCTTCCCTTTGTTTATTTGGCTTTTGACGCTCTGCTGCCCTCCAAACCCAAATTGAAGCAAACACGCAACTCCTCAATTACGGTCCAAAGTGTGACCATGCGTTGTGCTGCTGCCAATGCTGGTGGGCATGATGTGCCATTCCTGTGCCGCGCTCCAAACCCAAAACCCCTAATACTCAAATCCACATAAAACCCAAGTCTTCACTTACCGTCCAAGGTGCATCCAGGCACTGTTCTGCTGCTGCCAACGCGGGTGGGCATGAGGTGGGCACCTCCCTGCCCTCCAAATGCAAAACCCAAAGCCCCAATCAAATGAAAACCTACCTCCTCACTTACCGTCCAAGCATTGTCCTGCTGATGCAACGCTAATGGCCATGATATTATACCCCCCTGCTTCCAAAACCCAAAACCCTAGCACCCCACCTTAAGGAAAACCCAGCTCCTCAGTTACCGTCCAAGGTGTATCCAGGCATTGTCCTACTGCTTCCAACGTTGGTGGGCATGAGGTGGGCATCTCCTTCCCCTCCAAATGCAAAACCCTAAAGCCCCAATCCCGTTCAACCCCGACTCCCAACTTACCGTCCAAGGTGCATCCCGGCACTGTCCTACTGCTTCCAACGTTGGTGGGCATGAGGTGGGCATCTCCCTGCCATCCAAATGCAAAACCCTTATACGCAAATCCACATGAAACCCAACTCCCAACTTACCGTCCAAGGTGCATCCAGGCACTGTCCTGCTGCTGCCAATGCGGGTGGGCATGATGTGGCATCCCCCTGCCCTCCACACTTCTGCCAAGCATTGATGATAGAGCAGGAGCCAGGGGGAGGTGAGGGTGGGCGGGGGGAAGGAGGAGGGGGGCTGGGGGGGCTAGGGGGCCTGGGACTCGGGGGAGGGGGTGGGGGAGGGCTAGGGCTGGGGGGTTTAGGGGGGGAGGGGGAGGGGGGCGGGGGGCTAGAGGGAGGAGGGGGGCTGGGCGAGGGAGGTGGAGGTGAGGGGCTTGGAGTGATGGTAGGGGGTGGAGGGGAGGGGCTGGGGGTGGCAATGGGGGGTGGGGGGGAGGGGCTGGGGGTAGCAACGGGGGGTGGAGGTGAGGGGCTGGTGGTGGTGGAAGGTGGGGGTGGGCTGGGGGCGGGTTTACATGCCCACCACCAAGCGTTGTCACGGCCACAGGAGTAACCCGCACTGCAACAGTAACCCTGCAAATAAATCAGCAGCAGCAACAGCAGCAGT